>JAWHQI010001215.1:0-102005 GCA_033032865.1 Dactylorhiza incarnata
ATATGATATATTATAGTTTTTTACTTCATTTTACTACTAATTGGAAGATGGAGCATGTATTACAAATTTTCATTCATATAATATTGAAATTTTGTTTACCTTGCTCTGAATCGTAACTCTAAGAAGTAGTTCAAATTTGTTTGCGGTTTTATTTCTTTTGGGGATGGTGAGGAAGAATTAATTATTTCAGCAATGCGATAAGTAAGCTAGAAAAGGCATTGAATTATTTAACATTAATGAGTGTACTGATATATTTTATGTAGTAAATATCATAAACAGAATTTATCTCAATACTCAAAACTTCCCTTTTGGCAATTAGGCTTCGTTTTTCAAACTTGTTTTTAGACAAATGAAAATATGCTACAAGAAGACAATTCGTATGTGATTAGTGGAGTAATAAGAGAGAGCAGGATGCTGAAATCAGGCAACAACAGAAGGCATGCATATAAGCTCGCAACACAATTTGCATAATTTTACTCTTGGTTTGTTAGCGTTTATATTTATCTTTAAATAATTTCAAAATTTTCGCATACACTAACAATTAAGAAAAATGTGAACTAATAACTAAATTAACGTTCCAATTAATGCTATGACATTTCAATAGAAAGCAAGCATCGTTACATATTTGATTATTCACACTCATCACACAATAAATCTAAACAACATGAAAAAAAGATTGATTTACGAATGGGAATGAGAATTGCAAATTCTAGTGCCAAAAGAGATCGATTTTCTTATATGTTTCTATGGGCGGCGACACAAGATTAGAAGTAAACAGAAGATTTCTCTACAGCTCTGGAACAACATTTTTCAACAATCTGAATTGATTACTAAATTGTAATAGTTCCATTATGAAATTTAGTTTCATTATAATTAATGCAACAAGTGAACTCGAGATTTCTCGGCAAGGCCCGTGACAGCTTTTTTCAACAATCTAAATTATAAAATCCCAGAGGATGTTTCTCCAAGCATTTTACTGATGTCGATGTGCCACTCAGACCTAATGCTCTTAGGAGCGGAGGGATATAGTCAGATCCCGCGGCGGTAACATGATTAATCTGCCCTATCAATTATTTAGGTTCAATGAATTAGACCGAACTCCTTGTAGAGGAGACCTCTCCTCTACTGATGAGCAAATAAGGCAGACATTTGCTTTTCAACAAAGAGTGTATCACATCATATTCTTCTTAAAAATCACTTACAAAAACATAGCAAAACCAGTCACAGTTAATTTCTGAACAAATGTACATCAGATGTACAAAATAAGATTTTAGAAAAAAAAATTACAACAAAACTGAACAGTTTGAAGAATAAAATGAAGAACTGAATTCATAAGTTTAAAATCTATGCTTCTCTGAGGATCAATCAAATGACAACAAGACAAGCTGAGAAGGTCTGCATATTCAAGCAACAGCTGGTTTTTTTTGGACTTTTTATTTATAAAAGTTGTGAATAAAATCACATTTATAAAAGCAGAACAGAAACGAGATCATTAGCCATAAATTTCCTATTTATACATTATTGGCTTCAGAAGCCAACCGCAGAACCATCAACAAACGTGGTATCACAGGAAAACAATTCTTCAAAGCAAATATCCATGTCCAGGTTAAGCAGGGCGCAAATATCATCATCGCCCACGGCCTCCAGGGCGGACACCCTCTCATGAACCTCGTCTAGAATGCCAGTCATACTATGTACCTCTTCCAAGATTCTTAACGGCGGCGGCGTTGGCGTCGGAGGCGGCGGCGAAAGCACGGGGTGAGGGAACCTCAGCGCTGGCGCCGCGGTATCGTGAAGCTACGTGGCGGAATGAGGAGATGTCCTCCGGCCAGATGTGTAAGGCTTGGATTTCCGGCGAGAAGGATGCGAGGAGAATATCGACGCCGCACAGGGTGGAGAGCTCACGAGCCTTTTTCTTGACCCTTTCATTCTGCTCCAGTAGGTTGCGATGCGCGCTCGACGATCCTCCCGATACTTGATCTCAAGCCTCGCACGACCCATTACTTCTCGATGGGTTCTGTTCCACAGACGCAGGGGGAAGACAGAGGAATGAACCCCGCTGAGTTCTAGCCGGCAAAGAACGACTGGGACGTGAGGATGATCGGAAGAGAAAACAGAGAAGGAGAAAAGGATGAGAAAGAAATGATCGGAATCATGATTATATACACAAATGTTACCGTTGTATAGCTGTCTTATTTTTTGGCGCGATATTTAGAATTCAAAAATATATGCTTGATCCAACGCAACCCCAAAATCCATGAATGGCTGATGATATCAAGCGGAGCACAGATCATAGCAATTGTAAAGAAGTGTGAAGAGATATAAGTTTTGAAGAAACATCATATTATTGTGATGAAAAGAAATGCCACCCTCTATTTTGTACCATGTTTTTCCATTCAAGGGGGCATCGAGCGAAGGCCAGGGATGCGGTCGCCAGGCCCACTGCTTGTGGGACACGGTCAGCGGCAGAGATGCTATCGTTGCTATACTCTCGGGTAGCCCACGCAAGAATACTTATAATAATGACATAAATACCATGAATAACATCTACGTTTACTACGGCTCATCATTCCTCTAGAGGCCCACGACAAGGAGACACTCTATAAACTTATATCTTTATCGATCATTGTATACTAGATGCATAACAAATGTTCTATAAACATATTTCTTTAAGTGAAGTCTTATTTTTGAATCATATCAAAATTGACTTAAAATGTCAAATTCCTTGTTTGTTTGTGAAACTTGATATTCGACAAAGCAAATAATGAGTATAATCATGATAATTCTATATTGGTTGCACATTATCGAGGCTCATCATTCATCTTTATTTTATTTTATTTTTTGGGGGGTGGGGGGGGGGGGGGGGGTGTGCGCATTAAACTTATTAAATTCTTGATAGACAAATAATTCAAAAGATAAATAGCCAAAAATCTTTCGCAACAATAATGTTATCTATGAATTCTTATCAAATATTATCTTGGCAAGATTAATATTAGATTATGGTATTATCGTTGGCATGTGATGTAAGACCCCCCTCCCGGAACACAAGACACGGCCGAGGGGAGTCTTATTGCCCAGGAAAGCCGCCTTGCGGAATCGCCAGCACTCGAGCTAGCATCTTCCACCAGACGCCTATCCTGCCTGCCACACCAATATCATTGAGCCAATCCATCAATAATACAAATATGAAGCCATAAATTTCACATATAAGTAAAGGTGTCACAATTATACAAAAGCCAGGTAGCTCTGAGAGCTCTTGCGAATATCAGAGTAATAAAAGAAAGGCCCCAAGGGCTACATCTCAAACTAATGCTCACATCTGTCACCGACGGTAATGATGGTGTCGTTGTCTCCGGCCCTATCGTCCTGACCTAGCTATCCACCTCCAGCGTCGTGCGTTGTTGCTCCTGGATGTGCTCCTAAAAGAGGGGCACGACAGTTGTTATTCATAAAGACTAAGTGGCTTCACATCCTCTCCCCGGGCGTCTCCAAGGCACCGGGCAGAAGGGAATGAAGAGAAGCTTCAATATAAACAGTAATGGAAAAAATAGGTGGCAAGGAAAGATGTAATCACAGCAGTATATCAATGTATATGAAGTACATCTAACAAGTAATATGTCAACGACAGAGTGTAAGAAAGCAGTGTAACAGTACAGAAGTACGCAATATATTTGTAGTTTCAAACGTACCATAATTTATATGGATGCCCATACAAACTTATAAGTTAAGGTGTCCAATTTGGAACCCATCGTATAAAAAAGCACATACCAATTTACATGATGGACCCGATGCGGTGCAATGCTATGATCATGAAAGGATGAATGCAATGCAATGAATATGATATGATGAACTCACCCATGCATTTTGCTATGCCGACAAAGACTTGTAGTTCCCGCTTTTTGAGGGTAGACAACCACTCAGGCATCTCACGTCGTGGCCAGACGGAGACATTGGAACATGATCCTCCACAACTAGGCGGGTATGAACACTACTAGACCTAGGCCTATGTACGCATCAACGCTAAGAACACACAACGGAGACCCTGCATACTGCTCGCATCATGCTGAGTCATCATAACACAGAAGGGGTCTTGGGAAATGACCACCAAGAACACGGCCCAACCAGTCTAAAGTCTAACTGCTGGCTTCTGTCGGTGTCACGACTAGCAAGCCTGTAGACCCGCCACAGGTAATCCTCCAACCAGGATCATTACACCACCATGTGTAAACCATGCACATTCATGTAATTCCCTTGCACGCCCGTGCTATCAAGCACCCAAGGGCTCACAGAAGGATTCTTATTACCTTTCTCCCCCTACAATCAATGTCGATGCTAATTAGCATCCAAGGCCCCCAACCACTGGGTCCTTAACATTGCCCTTTAAGATACGACCATACCTTGCAACCCGTATCAAAACATCAAGGCTACCCATGCTGAGCGGTTATAACTCTTATGAAGTGGCGTGTGTATGATACATAAACTACTATATGAGACCCTGCAGGACTACTTGTGCGTATAGAGACGTAATCATATCTTACTAAATTCCTCATTCCACAATTTGTCGCAATGTACCATTTCGCAACCATAAAAGTTTCCTACGCCTCGCCAGTTGATATGGGAACCCAGGAACTCTTACCACACCAAAGGAGGAGAACCAAAAGCTCTCTATTTGCTAGCGTTGGCAGTAGCGCTACCGCCGGGCGCTAGTGATCCCGTCGACACACCTTCCCGTCGACATTGGGTGTCGTCTGGAAGTTCTCCCTTCCCGACGACAATTTGACTCGCTAGCGCCGATGGTAGCACTACCGCCGGGCACTAGTGATTCTATCAGCTCACCTTCCCGTCGACTTTAGGTGTCGTCTGGAAGTTCTCCCTTCCCGACGACAAGTCGACTCGCTAGCGCCGGCGATAGCACTACTGCCGGGCGCTAGTGATTCTATCAACTCACCTTCCCGTCAACATTGGGTGTCGTCGAGAAGTTCTCCCTTCCCAACGACAAGTCGGCATGCTAGCGCCGACGGTAGCGCTACTGCCGGGTGATAGCCAATAGGAAGCAGATCATCTGCCCATCACCTCCAAATGTCTTCACTGGCAGCCCAGCTCCAAAACACATACAAATTATTTCTTTCCATAATGGTTTGGCCTTCATCTATATTCTTGTGTATATATCCCATATTATTTAAGTCAATAATTTCTACCATGTTTATGATCTTACCCCTTTTAAACCTACACTATTCATCATCTTCCCCACCCATAAACTAGGTCATCTCACCTTCTCTCCTCCAATACTCCCTCGTTAGGCCACCGATCTTAACGAATTCAACTCCTTAAGGTTCGTATTGAAGAGGGGAGTTGATCGAAGACATACACGCGACGAACAACGCCCTAGAACATACGCTCTAGCGTGTCCACTTCCTACGAAACTCCACTAACCTCACTAAATCAAGTTCTTTTGAGCTCAATGTCTCTCCTAATTAGATCTCAAGATCTAGCACCAAGGGAGAGGGGTCGGAAGTAACCTGATTTACGGCAGACGATCGCAGTTGTCTCCTCGGTGGCATGGCGGCGGTCGAATGAGCTCAATGAGAATTGTCTTCTTGTTGCATATTCTCATTTGTCTACAACCATGTTTGAAAAATGAAGTCTTGCCAAAAGGAAAGTTGTAAGTATTGCGATAAATTCTGTTTACGATCTTTACTACATAAAACTTATTAATACACTCACTAATGATAAATAATTCAACGCCTTCTCTAGCTTATTTATCGCATTGCAGAAATAATTAATTCTACCTCACCATCCCCAAAAAGAAATAAAACCACAAACAAATGGAACTACTTCTTAGAGTTACGATTCAAAGCAAGGTAAATAAAATTTCAATATTATATGAATGAAAATGTGTAGTACATGTTCCATCATTCAATTAGTAGTAAAATGAAGTAAAAAAAACTAAGATATATCATACCTAGTAGTGTGATAAATGATGCGAACATGATTTCATTATGCAAATCCAACATAACCATACGTCAACCACAAACATTAATATTCATGAGGAATTGTTTCATTCTTCACTGTTCTTAAATAAATTATTTTCCAGCAATTATTCTGAATATAAACTGTATTTCTGATGGAAACCCGACACTTAACCGTGTGGATGATAGATTTAATAGTGATGATCTTACCTCATCCACTTGCAATTTTATATGAACAATGCATACATCTAGATTTGAAAAACAAACAATGGAATAAGAAATAATAGAAAGAACAAACAACATACAAGGAGAACATGTAATCATTCTATTGATTGCACATTTAAAAATTCCTTAATTTAGAAGAAACTTCAGATGGGAAGATACATTGCTAGCAATCAAATGGTGCATGTGGAAAGCATATATTATTAACTTGTAAGTGAAGAAACATAAATCCTCGAAGGAGGCCAATTACATAACATACTAATATGTAAATATATTGAGAATTCTACATCATTTCATAGAGTGAAAGAGAGTCTAGCCTCAACTAGGCATAATAAGTGGAAGAACTAGTAGCATATATAAATGAGAGTCGAGATCCCTAGCTGCAACTAATAGGTAAGGAGAGTGAAGATGTGAGAGTCAACTAGCCACAGCTGGAGTAAAAAAGTTCAAAACCTATATAATATGCTAGTAAAAAAGTTCAAAACATCAAGGAAATGGTGAGTTTTTCGGTTGTGTTTATTTCATTGTTTTCGCATATTATATAATATTCTCCTTTTATTGAATTCTTAAGCGATTACAACCTATATCTTCTATTGAATGTTAAAACATGTACTCATGAATGTTGTGACGCTAAATTTACCTGGCAAATTAAGCAAAAGGCTAAACTTCAGTTATTGCTTGCTCAAACTACATTAACATGGAACTACATTGATAATATATTAAAGTTACAAAAAGTGTAAATTGTTCTAAAGTAAAAGAATAGAATAAAATACATATTTTTTCTTGTGAAAATGAAAGAGAGTCTTAGGATCCCGAGATTTAATGGTGATCTAACATACAAATTTTGAATCACAATAGCAATTAACCTTAAGGGACCATTTTCCATGTTCGATTAAAAATGGAATATGATTTAAGTCCATGAATGCAACATAATTGATTAAATCTCGTGAAAGGAAAATTTTGATCATTGGAAAACTTCATATTTATACAAGTAGATAGCCTCTCTACATATATTTTTCAAGCTTCACGCTTGATTAACATCCTGAAAACCCCGAAAAAAAAATTGCATTTTCAAAGAAAAGTTTTAGTCACCCGCGAAACCATGAGAGGTGGTATCTGAAATTATGTTAGAATTAATAGACTTAATAAATTTTTCTATAAAAATGGTCTTATGGTATTTGGGGTTTCTACGAGATTCATTATTTGATTCAAGGAAGTAAGCAAATGTCTTATATCTCTCTTATATGTGTTATGCATTGTTTCTTGTTCTACATACATCTTTGTGTGGTATGGCGGATAGAAAAATAGTTTATTGGCTTCATTCAATACCTCAGAGTTGGCTTGAAGAAGATATTCATCCCAATGAGCCACAACAACAACATATCATCGAAGAAGTTGACATTTCAAGAGGGATGCCACCTAAAGACACCATTAACCATGTTGTCATAAGGCCCAACCGCACAAGTGGATGAATGACTACAAACTCAATAATCATTTTATAACGAATTATTTAAATTTGGGGTCACTTTCTTTTCTCTTCAGATTTCTCATTTTTTATGTTTTACGGCTACTTTTTTTTTTGCATTCCTTTAATTTCTTACTTTATTTGGACTGCACGCATCAACAAAACAGAAAAATCCTAGAATTTGTTTGATTTGAACTTTACTTCAAAGAGTTCTATGCCTACAACAACAACAACACTCAAGCCTTTATCCCACCATAGTGGGGTTGTCTATATTGATCCTTTGTCTCCATTGCGCCATATCATTAATCATAGCCACACTAATGCCTAAGTATATTATATCTTTCCTTATAGTTTCATTCCAAGTCTTTTTTGGTCTACCCCTCCCCCGTTTAACATGTCTAGTGACTAAACTCTCACAAGGCCTAACAGGTGCCTCTAATGGTTTCCTATGTACATGTCTGAACCATCTTAAACGAGCTTCTCGCTTCTTCTCTACAATTGGAACCACTCCTGTCTTATCCCTGATACATTCATTCTTAATTTTATCTAGTCTCGTGTGACCACACATCCACCTAAGCATTCTCATCTCCGCAACTCCCATTTTTTTCTCATGTACACCATTCACTGCCCAACACCCAGAACCGTAGAGCAATGCAAACCTAATTACAGTACAGTAAAACTTGCCTTTAAGTTTTAATGGTACTTTAAGATCACATAAAATGCCAGACGCGCCTCTCCATCCTGCTTGGATTCTATCTATCACATCTTTATCTACACCTACATCTTTTTGAATTATTGATCCCAGATATCTAAAGCACTCACTGCGAGAAATATCTTGGTCACCCAATTTAATGACAGAGTCATCCGACCTTCTTGCACTACTAAATTTAAGCTATATATACTCCTTCTTTGTCCTGCTCAACCTAAAACCATTCTTTTCTAAAGTGTCTCGCCAAGATTCAAGTTTCGCATTTACATCCTCGAGCGTCTCATCGACAAAAACAATATCATCTGCAAATAATAAACACCAAGGTATTGCTTGTTGGATAAGTCTGGTGAGCTCGTCTAAGATAAGGGTAAAGAGATATGGGCTTAAAGCTGGCCCTTGATGTAAGCCAACATCGATAGGGAATTCCCGTATTAATCCTCTAGATGTCCTCACCCTCGTTACTGAATTTGTGTAAATATCTTTGATTACGTCATTGTATGAAATATTCACACCATTCTGTTTTAGACTCTCCACAAGACCTCTCTTGGAACCCTATCATAAGCCTTCTCCAGATCGACAAACAACATATGCAAATCTTTTTTTCTTTCCCGATAGTTATTAATGAGTCTCCTCAAGAGATGTATAACATCCATTGTTGACCACCCTGGCATGAATCCAAATTGATTCTCTGAGATTCTAGTCTCCAGTCTAACTCTTCTCTCTATTACTCATTCCAAAGTTTCATAGTATGAATCATCAATTTACTTCCCATGTAATTGACATAATTTAGTATATCTCTGTTGTTCTTATACAAAGGTACCAAAATACTTTCTCTCCATTGGTCTTGCATCCTCTTTGTCTTCAGTATCTTATTGAAGAAACTTGTAAGTCATAAGATTCCATCCCGCCCTAAGCATTTCCATACTTCAATGGGTATATCTTCTGGCCCAACAACCTTTTCATTTTTCATTTTCTTCAGAGCATCATCTATCTCTAATGATTGAATTTTATGATAAAAATTATATTTCTATACTCCTCCAATTTACTTAACTCTTCTTAGTTCAATTCATTGTCTTTTCCTTCATTGTGTAGTTGATAAATGTATTTTTCTATCGCTCCTTAGTAGCCACATCATCCGTCAAAACCGTATCTGACCCTCCAAGTATGTTCTTTCCACTTATCCTTAAATAAGAAGACATAACTTCCCAAGTGACACTAGGATCAACATAAAGATCATCAACTAGTTGTTCTAAAACTGCTGCCTTGAAAGCAACATATTTTCCTTCTTCAAGTTCCACCATCAAATTTTTGGCAACACTTTTGTCTTTCTCTTACAGTTACTAGATTTAATTTGCACATCCAACACCACTAACCTATGATGCGTTGGCAAACTTTCTCCTAATATAACTTTGACATCCTTACAAATCTCTTTATACATTTTGCAAGTCATAAGATAGTCAATTTGTGACTTATTTTATCCTCTCCTGAACATAATTAAGTGTTCTTCCCTCTTAATGTAGAACGTATTTGTCACAATTAGCTCATGTGCTATGACAAAGTCTAGAATAGTTCTTCCTTCTTCATTTCTTTCTCCATACCCAAATCCTCCATAAATATCTGTGTAATCCATATTTTTCATCCCTACAAGTCCATTTAAGTCTCCTCCAATAAAAATTTTCTCGCTTTGTGGGATTTCTCTTACCAAATCATTTAAGTTTTCCCAAATTGTGCTTTAATAGATTCACTTAATCCTACTTATGGCGCATACGCATTATTTACATTAAAAGATTCCTTTCCTACGATTAATTTATGAGCTAGGATTCTATCACCTTTTCTACTTACCCCAACAACTCCATCCCTCCAAGTAATATCTATAATAATACCTACTCCATTGCATGTTTTATTTTTTCCTATGTACCATAATTTAAAACCTAACTTATCTAGAAATTTAGCTTTCTCACTCACCCATTTAGTCTCTTGCAAACATAAAATATTTATCATTCTCCTAATCATTATATCCACTACTTCCATCATTTTTCCCGTCAAAGAAT
This sequence comes from Dactylorhiza incarnata, assembly GCA_033032865.1. Lineage (NCBI taxonomy): Eukaryota > Viridiplantae > Streptophyta > Magnoliopsida > Asparagales > Orchidaceae > Dactylorhiza > Dactylorhiza incarnata. The sequence goes on from JAWHQI010001215.1 coordinate 10,417, forward strand.
TATATGTCTACCTACATAAAATATTTTTTTGGTAATCATGAGGTTCATGTTGTTTATTCTTGATTCTTCAATTTAGAATTTTCTAGTTCTTATTCAAAAAAATCTTGTTGTAGGATGAGAGATTTGTTTAAATGCATACTTGTTACCTAACATATTCCTATTTTGCATAAATATTTGCTAGTTGCTGAAGTACTACTTATATATTGTAATCAAACTTTTTATTAGGAATATCATTAGGATATTAATAATTAATTGATAACAGACCTCATGAAAAACTGAAGCTTCTCTAAATTTATATGATGATGCTGAATTTGATTCAGATAATATGGATGAGTAAGTTCAAAAATAAATATAAATGACTTTGACGTATCGATAAGAAAGCTCGGAGAACTTCAAACTATTAGAGGCACCAAAAAGGATTAAATTATGATTTAGATGTTTTGGCTCATCAAACTTTAGTCACTATAAAGAGATGTGACTAGAAATGTTAGCACACAAAAGTTTATCAGCGGTTAAACTCGTTTAACTACACCTTGCGGGCATCGCGGTTAGGTAGATCTAACCACAACATATGTGCCTTGTGATGATCACGATGAAGATGTGTTAACCGCATGTTGTGATGGTAAAGACCCGCGAATTCATCCTTCGTTCTATATAAAGGAGGTCATTCCTAATTAATATTTAGATTTTTTGGAAATAAAAATATCTAGTTATTTTTAATTGCCACGGGTCATTGTTAATTTCTATTAAGTTATTTCTAAGTTCTCACAGAGTATCAGAGCTCACAACGATCCTTTGGTTGTGAATTTTGTTCGCCATGATCATGACCTCCTCTATGGACTTCGGTTTCTTACTCGCCCTCCCTCTGCTTATTTTGTGTGGCCTTTGGTTCTTAATGTTGGATCTTACGGCGCCCTTAGAGGGGGGGGGGTGAATAAAGGAATAAAAATCTTTGTTACTTTTTACTAAATTGTTTAGAGAAACTTAGAACAAAATAACAATTTATCTTAAAGAAGGAAAACAATTGTAATTTGCAATTCTAAAAGTTATGCCAAATGATAGAAATCAAGTAAACACAAAAGAGACATGATTATATTATATGGAAAAAGTGTTTACATAAATTTGATTTCTATATCGCTAGAAATCCGAGGCGTACAAATGTAAATTTCTTTTCCTTTTCTATACCGACTTGTATCCCCACAAACCGGTTGGCTTTAGCCTATCCTTCCCCGGATAAGGCCTCAAGACGCTCTAGCCAATCCTTCCCCGGATATGGCCTCAAGCCCCCCTAGATCTAATCACCTAGAACTAGTCGCCAACACAAGGCGAATTTCCCCCTAAGTCCTACCCAGACCTAGTCGCCAACACAAGGCGAATTAACTTAACGATTACAAAAAAATTATGGAATGAAAATAAATATAACAATAATGAAACTCCCTATATGAGATCTCTGAAGATGAGGATGAAGGATCGATGTAGCATAAGCGAGGTTGAAGCGATCGTTCTTCGTATGCAGCGTGGTGGCTTCCTTCTCCAGAAATCCTCTTTGAATTTGAGTGGGAGATGAACTTTTGGCAGGGTAGCAGCTCTGGAAATATGGCACAAGTAATCTCTCTGGAAGCACTCACTCAAAACGAGAGAGAGCCCATCATTTTATAGAACTTGGAGATAGCGCCTGCGTTAGATCCTAGTGCTTGCGGTAGCGTTTGTGTGGAACGGTTGCGAAACCGTCTGCGGCGTGGCGCTGTGCACGAACTTGAGATAGCGCATGGCGATAGCGCTAGCGCTGGCGGTAGCGGATGCGAAACCGTCGGTGGCATGGCAGAACAAACTTTCGTCGAATGGAATTTTTGTCGAACGAAGTTTTCGTCGAACGGAGTTCCACATTCGTCGAACGGAAATTTTCATCGAACGGAGTTCCACATTCGTCGAACGGAAATTTTCGTCGAACGGATTTCCACATTCGTCGAACGGAGCTTCAAGTTCGTCGAATGAGCTAGCGCCTGGCGGTAGCGCTAGCGCTGGCGGCAGCGCATTGTTTGAGATTTTTGAATTCAGCAGCTTTCTACCTCTGGAGTATTGCACCTATAGTTCCTGCACACTATAAACACACGACAAGCAAGATCAAATACAATTTGGGATTTGTTATTCTCAAACAAAGGGATGTGACACACATGTCCAACAATCTCCCCCTTTTGATAATAACAATTCCACTTAGCAAGAAATCAACAATAGTGTTTATAGTATAAGATAAGCAAGATGATAGTGCAACTATAGTATTTGATAAACATGATAATGTGCATACTCCCCCTATGTTAATGCTCCCCCTACATAAATGCAATTTATGTTTTACTCCCCCTAAATGATAGATTACATGAATTATTCTCCCCTTAATCTTCTATATTTCTCCTATATAGATTTCTTCAATTAATCTCCCCCTTTTGGTATTATCAAAAGAAGGTGGGGTGAGGGTAGTAAGGAGGCATAATTATCAAGCTTTTGTAATATATGAAATGATAAAGAGTTTAAGCATAGCATATATAAGAGATTTCAAATAAAAAGATAAGAGTTGTAAGCAAGCGGAAGATTATAAGAAACATCTTTTTGTAAGCATGAAAAAACATAAGTAAAAATGTGAGTTTTAGTTCAAAATTGAAAGATGTTTTAACCTTTTTTTTTTTTGAAATCTCAAAGTTTTTCATAGAAATACCAAACATGAAATGAACATATCAATGTGAGATTATACTACAATGTTACTTAATTTTATGTTCAAGAGATACCAAAACATTGTAGAGATCATGCTAGGTTATCTAGTGCATTTCTTATATAAAGAGTAGTATATATAAAACATTAGAATCCAATACTCATGAGAAGAAGTGTTATGAAAGATAATGATGTGCACATGAGTGTATTTTGGGCAATGTTAACAATTGATTTAAATCAACAAAATACAAGACATATGTAAAGTAAAGTGCACAATAAAATACAAGTAAATTACTTTCACACACTTTTAATGCACATAATTTTTAACAAAGTGGTGTAATGACCAAGGTTTGCACAAGACACTTTACTATTCTTTCCAAGGTGCTCAACCTCACAATGCTTATGAAGACTTATCAGGAGGTTCAAGTAGTGCTTGGTGGAGTTATATTTGTCTACATATATAGTTTTTTTGTTCATATTTGTGAGACAACATTCTCCGAATACACTTGTTTTGCAAACCCAAATTTTTTACTTAGCCACTTTTCTAAATTTTATAAGTGCAATTCAAATGTAGTGTAGGCAAATAAACTTATGCAAGTTTTAATTCATTGTACAAATACAATACACAAGCAAGCATTTTTATATTTAAACAACACATGTTGATTACCAAAATAAGTGAGTGAAAGGTATCATTATCAATCATAATACATTTACTCATACTTAGAGGCATGCTAAGCTTGGTTCTACATATATTTTTCAATACAATTGATGCACTTTAAATAGATATATTAAAGCAAGATAAACAAAACAATGTTTATAAAAATTTGAAGGAATAAATTTTAACATTGTAAATAATTCTAAATAATAGAATTCATTCATGCTTGATATTAGCAATAACGATCATACAATTTTTTTGTTGTTTTGAAAATTTTTTAATGAAATAAACACAGAAAAATCACACAAACATATTTTTGTATTTTTGAATTTTGAATTTTTGTAGTTGATTTTCAAAATATGAATAAAACAAAAATAAAAAAGTCAGAAACACAACAAATAAGTAGTACATATCAACTAACATATTTTTATAGATTTTTAAAAATTTTAAATATCAGAAAAATCAAATACCTATGCTAGCGCCGACGCTAGCGTTAGCGCTGGAAACAGTACACGATTTTTTATGAATTTTAAAAATCTGATTTTTGATATTGATTAGGGGTCTTAAGAGTAGTGTTATGCAGAAATTATGTAATATTCAGAGATGTTTTGATTGCTCAAATTGCATAAAACATTAGCGTTTTACATGTTATTCATTCTAAGATGTCTAAGACTCCTAATTCCAATCTTAATATTTTAAACCTTGCATCGGGAAGAGGTTTAGTAAATATATCAGCAAGTTGAGAGTCCGTGCCAATGAAACTAATCCTTACATTTTCCTTTTTAATGTGATCCCTTATGAAATGATGACGCACATTTATATGTTTGGATCTAGAGTGGTGTACCGGATTATTTGTGAGATCAATGACACTTTTGTTGTCACATTTTAATTCAATAAGTTTTAGATGAAAACCAAAGTCCTCTAAAGTTTGGCTCATCCATAGTGCTTGTGCACAACAACTCCCTAATGCACTGTATTCGGCCTCCATGGTGGAGAGTGCGACCGAATTTTGTTTCCTACTAGACCATGCAACTAATGAAGGTCCTAGAAAATGGCAAGTACCACTAGTACTTTTTCTATGAAGTGAACAACCGGCATAGTCCGAGTCAGAGTAGCCGTGAAGTGTAAATGAATTATTGTGCGGGTATCATAATCCTAGTTTAGATGACCCAATAAGACATCTAAGAATTCGTTTTACCACTTTTAAATGAGATTCTTGTGGATTGGCTTGAAATCGAGCACATAATCATATGACAAACATAATATCAGGTCTAATTGCACTTAGATAAAGTAGAGATCCTTTCATACCTCTATATAAAGTTTAATCTGTAGAAATTCCTAATTCATCTTTTCCTAATTTTTGTGATGCACTCATTGGTGTAGAAGCATGTTTAAGGTTTTCAAATCCAAAACGTTTAAGCATATCATGGACATATTTAGTTTGACATACAAAGATACCATCAATTCTTTGTGATATTTGAAAACCAAGGAAATTAGACAGTTCTCCTACAAGACTCATTTCAAATCCATTTTTCAACACTAAAATAACTTCTTTACACATCTCTTCATTAGTAGATCCAAAAATAATATCATCAACATATATTTGTAAAATAATTATATCATCATTGTTGTGCTTAATGAAGAGAGTATTATTCGCACTTCCCAAAATATAACCGCGCTTTACCAAAAATGATGTAAGTCTTTCATACCATGCACGGGGCGCTTGTTTTAAACCATAAAACGCTTTCTCTAGTTTATAAACATGATTTGGAAATTTTTCACAAATAAAACTGGGGGGTTGTTCAACATAAACTTCTTCTTTTACAAACCCGTTTAGAAAAGCACTTTTCACATCCATTTGAAATAGTTTTATTCTATTAAAGCTTACAAATGCTAGAAAAATTCTTATAGACTCTAATCTAGCAACGGGTGCAAAAGATTCATCAAAATCTATCCCCTCGATTTGAGAATATCCTTGTCCTACTAATCGTGCTTTATTTCTAGAGATTCTTGACTCACCATCTAATTTATTTTTAAAAATCCATTTTACACCTACAACCGGGTGATTAGATGGTCTTTCAACTAATTTCCAAACATTATGTCGCTCAAATTGTTCTAACTCTTCATTTATAGCTAGAAACCAAAATTCATCATTTAAAGCAGTAGAAACGTTTTTTGGTTCTATTTCGGAAACAAAACAAATATTTGAAAAAGATTCATGAAGAGAAGAGCGAGTTCTTACCTCGATAGATGGTTCACCAATTATAAGTTCCCGTGGATGATCCTTTGTGAATTTTATGATGCTTGGAGGTACATATTCATCTTTCTTGACCTCCTCTTCTTCTTCTTTGGAAGGTTCTTCATCACCATGCTCCAAAGGAGGTAATAGATCATCCTCTTTGCCTGCGAAAAGTTTTTCTATACAAGGAACAAGCTCATCAAATTTCACATTAATTGACTCTTCAACTTTTCTAGTTCTTTTATTACAAACTCTATAAGCTTTACTAGTTGAAGAGTATCCAAGAAATGTTCCTTCATCACATTTTTCATCAAACTTTCCCAAGCTATCTTTTGTATTTAAAATAAAGCATTTACAACCAAAAACTTTGAAGTAAGATACAGTAGGCTTCTTTTGAAAATAAAGTTCATATGGTGTGAGATTTAAAGATGGGCGAAGCATGATTCTATTTATAACATAACATGATGTGTTTACGACTTCGGCCCAAAAGGACTTAGGTAATTTATATTCACATAACATAGTGTGTGCAAGCTCTTGAAGTGTCCTATTCTTTCTTTCTACAACACCATTTTGTTGTGGTGTGCGTGGTGCGGAGAACTCATGTTTTATGCCTAACATATCACAATAAGATGTAAATTTTTCATTTTCAAATTCTCCTCCATGATCCGAGCGAATGCATTTAATTTTTAAATCACTTTCATTTTGAATATGAGTACATAATTTTGAAAATTCACAAAACGCTTCGGATTTGGATGAGAGAAATATTGTCCAACAATATCTAGAAAAATCTTCAATTAAAACATATGTATGTAATCTACCACCAAGACTTGCGGTGCTAACGGGACCAAAAAGATCCATATGAATTAATTGCAAAGGTCTTGTAGTAGAAGTAACATTTTTACTTTTGAAAGAGGATCTAGTAATTTTACCTTTTTGACATGGTGAACAAAGTGAAGGTAAATTTCCATTTAATCTAGGCAATCCTCTAATTAAATCTCTTTTGGCAAGTTTTACAATAAGCTTTGTGCTAGCATGTCCTAGCCTTCTATGCCAAAGTTCAGGTTCATCATTTTTGGTAATAAAACATTTTAAATATGATTTTGAAAGATCATGAAATGAAACTATATAAACATTGTGTATTCTTGGTGCAGTTAGTAAAATATTGTTTGTAATAGGATTTGATATTTTGCATAGATTAGTGGAAGATTCAAATAACACATCTAATCCTTTATCACATAATTGGCTAATAGAAATTAAATTGTGTTTTAATCCTTTCACATAAAGAACAATAGATATAGTAAAGGATTTGTTACCAACTGTACCAATTCCCATGATCCTTCCTTTTCCGTTTTCACCAAACATCACGATCCCTCGCTTCTTATTTTCTAGGCTAAGGAACTTTGCTTTATTTCCCGTCATGTGCTTGGAGCATCCTGAATCCAAGTACCACACGTCTTCATTGTCCTTAGCCTGCCTTCACATCTAGAAAGAAGATGAGAGTAAAGATCCGGATACCCAAGTGGTACCACCCATAGAATAAGTGGAAGCCTTAGGTACCCAGATTTGTTTTAAAGCTTTTTGTTTTATTTTCCTGCAAGAACTAGATGTGTGACCTAACCTATAATAGTTTGCACACGAAATAAAGGGGGTTGAGACCCTTTTCTGGAAAATTTTCTTGCTGGAAGAAATTGGATTTACAGAAGAAAAACATTTTGAAAAAGAAAAATCAGGTTTCTGGTATGAGGTGCTAACGCCAGCGTTAGTGGCTAGCACTGGGCGGTAGCCCTCACCTCGATATCCGAGCCCAAATTTTGCAGAACCATGACACTGGTTCCCTAAGATCATTTTCAGAGATTTTTGGCCTATTCCAAAGTTTATAATGGCCTTGGTGAGATCATGAACATGTGCTTTAAGTGAAGAGCTTTCTTTCACAAGCATGACACACCTATTTTCAAAACATTTTTTATTATTTTTGATTTGCAAAAGAGAGGCTTCTAATTTCCTTTCTAATTCCCCCTTCTCTTTTGTAAGAGTTTTGGCATGAGAGAGGGCTTTAGAAAGTGACTCTTCAATATCTTTTGCCAATTTTGTGGAGTGATCACATTCTTGGCAAGAAACCTTTCTCTTTTCTAAAATAATTACCTTTTTGGAAAGCTTTTGATTTTCTTTAATAAGAGATTCATTTTCACGATTTAATAAAATACTATCTTTCATATTTTTATCAAAAGCTTTGCAAGTTTCAAGGAATTCATTAAACAATTCATCATAAGTGGGAGGAGTTACCTCAGTGTCACTAGGAACACTGGTGTTGTCGCCGTCGTTTCCATGTACCATGAAGCACATGTTTGCTTCCTCATCTTCGCTTGATGAAGACCCGCTTGATTCTTCGGAGGAGGAGGAAGAGGAGTCATCCCATGTCTTTGCCTTTAGCACCTTCCTCTTTTCTTTCCCTTTGTGCCGTTTCTCCTTTTTCTCTTTCAAGAATTTTGGGCATTGGCTCCTTATGTGCCCCATCTTCCTACAATGAAAGCATTCTGGTGGAGGTCTCTCTTCTTCATTTTTGCTCTCTTTTTCCTTCTTTGAAGATGACCCTTTCCATCTTTCGCCCATTTGGAAATATTTTCGAAAGGTGTTTCTCCTTTACGGATTGCGCATGAATTTTCGGAAGTTCTTCACCAAAAGGCTTTCTTCATCTTCATCCTCATCCTCTTGGCACTCTTTCTTTGATTTTAGTGCCAACGCCTTCTTCTTTGGCTCCTTGTTGTATTCCTCAAATTGGATTTTGAGTTCTACCTCATGGGTTTTGAGATTCCCAATGAGGCTCTCAACTTGGAGCGTTCTTAAGTTGTGAGACTCCAAAATAGCCGTCACCTTCGGGTGGAATTTTGGAGGAAGAGAACGAAGGATCTTATGGACCAAGTCGCCATTTGAGAAGATCTTTCCAAGAGCTTTTGAGGCATTGACGATCTTGGTGAAGCGCGTGTATATACCATCAACATCTTCGCTTTCATCCATTCAGAATTTTTCATATTCCGACTCCAGTTGGAAAAGCTTGGAATCTTTAACCTGCGATGTACCTTCATGAGTAACTTCCAAATGATTCCAAATTTCATATGCAGTAGTACATGCAGAAATTCTATTAAATTCATTTCTATCTAACGCACAAAATAGAGCATTCATGGCTTTTGCATTATTTTTACATTTGAGTTTATCCCGATCATCCCATTTATCTTTGGGTTTTTCTAACATAACCTCTCCAACTACAAATGTAGGAGGAGTGTATTCTTCTTCTACCATGTTCCAAACCTCAATATCTAGGGTCATAAGAAAACAATGCATCCTATTTTTCCAATAATTATAATCTGACCCAGTAAATAGTGGAGGTCTACTAATTCTCTGACCCTCGGAAAAAGCGAGATCATAAGACGCCATTATTCCTGGTTTTTAAACCGTTCAGAATAACCTTGCTCTGATACCACTTGTTGGATCTTACGGCGCCCTTAGAGGGGGGGTGAATAAGGGAATAAAATTCTTTGTTACTTTTTACTAAATTATTTAGAGAAACTCAGAACAAAATAACAATTTATCTTAAAGAAGGAAAACAATTGTAATTTGCAATTCTAAAAGTTATGCCGAATGATAGAAATCAAGTAAACACAAAAGAGACATGATTATATTATATGGAAAAAGTGTTTACATAAATTTGATTTCTATATCGCTAGAAATCGGAGGCATACAAATGTAAATTTCTTTTCCTTTTCTATACCGTCTTGTATCCCCACAAACCGGTTGGCTTTAGCCTATCCTTCCCCGGATAAGGCCTCAAGCCGCTCTAGCCAATCCTTCCCCGGATATGGCCTCAAGCCCCCCTAGATCTAATCACTAGAACTAGTCGCCAACACAAGACGAATTTCCCCCTAAGTCCTACCCAGACCTAGTCGCCAACACAAGGCGAATTAACTTAACGATTACAAAAAAATTATGGAATGAAAATTAATATAACAATAATGAAACTCCCTATATGAGATCTCTGAAGATGAGGATGAAGGATTGTTGTAGCATAAGCGAGGTTGAAGCGATCGTTCTTCGGATGCAGCGTGGTCGCTTCCTTCTCCAGAAATCCTCTTTGAATTTGAGTGGGAGATGAACTTTCAGCGGGGTAGCTGCTTTGGAAATATGGCACAAGTAATCTCTCTGGAAGCACTCACTCAAAACGAGAGAGAGCCCATCATTTTATAGAACTTGGAGATAGCGCCTGCGTTAGCTCCTAGCGCCTGCGATAGCGTTCATGTGGAGCGGTTGTGAAACCGTCGGTGGCGTGGCACTGTACACGAACTTGAGATAGCGCTTGGAGGTAGCACTAGCGCTGGCGGTAGCGGTTGCGAAACCGTTGGTGGCGAGGCAGAAAAAACCTTTGTCGAACGGAATTTTTGTCGAACGAAGTTTTCGTCGAACGGAGTTCCACATTCGTCGAACGGAAATTTACGTCGAATGAATTTCCACATTGGACGAATGGAAATTTTCGTCGAACGGAGTTCCACATTCGTTGAACGGAGTTTCAAGTTTGTCGAACGAGCTAGCGCTTAGTAGTAGCGCAAGCGCTGGCGGTAGCGCATTGTTTAAGATTTTTGAATTCAGCAGCTTTCTACCTGTGGAGTATTGCACCTATAGTTCCTGCACACTATAAACATACGACAAGCAAGATCAAATACAATTTGGGATTTGTTATTCTCAAACAAAGGGATGTGACACACATGACCAACACTTAACCACCCGCCTTTGCTCTGATTTGTTCTGCGCTTTTGTGGTTTTTTTCAAACTCAGTCATCCTGACCATAATCATCTTGATCTTTGTGACTTGCGCGAAATGTGCGATCTCAGTTTCGACTTGTGTGGTTAAATCTCTGTGACTGCACCCCCTTCTTTTCTCTATGGAGACTCCAGATGCCCCTTCTTCAGCCTCAAATCCCACTACTTCAGCTTCATATCCTTCTGGCAATCTAGGCACTACCTAAAAGTTTACCAGACCAAACTACCCAGGCTAGAGTGTCTTCTTCACCTTTCCTCTAAGGTACCCACGTAAATGTCATCATCTCACTGAGGACCCTCGGCAAAAGGATCAGCTACCTATGATGACTGGGATGCCAGCGATGCTCTAGTTCGTACATGTAACAGTCCTGGCCTGCCACGCAGCTACAGACGACTGCCGGCACCGACGGTCCAGCCTGACCCGGGCCCCTGGCACCGTCGGTTCAGCCTCACCCCGAAGGGTTAACCACAAGCCTGCAGGCCGTGCACCCCAACGCCTCTCTGGCCCTGTTTCTCAGGCGCAGCGCGTTGTTGGAGGGGGGTCTCGAACCCACAACCTCCCTTGATAGGAACTGTTGAACTTTTTGTAACAGTCCTGGCCTGCCACGCAGCTACAGACGACTGCCGGCACCGACGGTCCAGCCTGACCCGGGCCCCTGGCACCGTCGGTTTAGCCTCACCCCGAAGGGTTAACCACAAGCCTGCAGGCCGTGCACCCCAACGCCTCTCTGGCCCTGTTTCTCAGGCGCAGCGCGTTGTTGGAGGGGGGTCTCGAACCCACAACCTCCCTTGATAGGAAACCTTGAACAGTTCCTATCACCAACTGAGCTGCACTTTTTGTAACAGTCCTGGCCTGCCACGCAGCTACAGACGACTGCCGACACCCACGGTCCAGCCTGTCCCGGGCCCCTGGCACCGTCGGTTCAGCCTCACCCCGAAGGGTTAACCACAAGCCTGCAGGCCGTGCACCCCAACGCCTCTCTGGCCCTGTTTCTCAGGCGCAGCGCGTTGTTGGAGGGGGGTCTCGAACCCACAACCTCCCTTGATAGGAAACCTTCAACAGTTCCTATCACCAACTGAGCTGCAGCTCAGTTGGTGATAGGAACTGTTGAAGGTTTCCTATCAAGGGAGGTTGTGGGTTCGAGACCCCCCTCCAACAACGCGCTGCGCCTGAGAAACAGGGCCAGAGAGGCGTTGGGGTGCACGGCCTGCAGGCTTGTGGTTAACCCTTCGGGGTGAGGCTGAACCGACGGTGCCAGGGGCCCGGGTCAGGCTGGACCGTCGGTGCCGGCAGTCGTCTGTAGCTGCATGGCAGGCCAGGACTGTTACAGTACATGGCTCGCTAACAGTCTCTATGTCGAGTGCCTACCCATTATTCAACATGATGAAACTGTTAAGGAAGCCTAGAATCATCTTGCTACTCTCTACTCAAAGGGAGATCAGAATTCTTGCATATACACATTATATGTCGATCTCTTTGCCCGCCTCAACATGACACCCACTACTACCTACTAGGAGATGCAAGCTCTTGGTACCATACTTCTTTATAACTGCCCCTTCTCCGCAGATCTTACTAAGTAACATAAACACTTCCAAGAACTTCTGGTGGTGAGTTATCTGCTTCGCCTCTCGAAATCATACGAAAAGATCCATCAAAATATTCTGGGTGAAGTTGACTCTCCTACCCTCGATGCCACCGCTGCTCGAATCTCTATTGTCATAACTCTTCTTCAGCGACCTCTACTTACCTCCTCGCACCCCTGACAGTTTTGCTCATCCACCACACCGGGGTAACAATAGTGGTCGTGGATGCTACTCTAGTGGAAGAGGCCCTTTTCGGCACATCTGCCCTTATTGTGGAAGGCCAGGTCATCATGTGGATCATTGTTGGGCCATGCATCCTCATCTTTTTTCACAAGTAGGTGAAGCATCTCTTTCTTCCTAAAAGAAGTCTGCCTCTCTTGCCACCTCTTAAGGTAGTTCGCATGTAGTCACCCAGGGTAAGTGGCTCATTGACTGTAGTGCTACTAATCATATGACGAGAACTCATTTTCTTTTTTCTCATTTGGACAAACATGATCTGTCACCAACGATTTGGATTGGGGATGGCTCTCCATCCCCTATGTGCGGGACTGGTATGGTCCATGCCACTACATATCTTCAACTTGAGGACACTCTCTATGTGCTGACATTTCCATGCAATTTCCTCTTTATTACATCTCTCTACAGACAACTATATTGTTCAATCATGTTTACATCTACTACTTGTTCTTTTCAAGATCCTCGCTCCAAGGAGACAATTATTATTTGGACTGAAAATGGCGGCTTCTACTTCCTTATAATGTCTCTACACTCTCAGCTTCTACTATCTCCAACTCTCTTCTTTAGTGGCATATTTGCCTCAGTCATCCTCCTCCTCACCTCCTCTACCAGCTTATGCCAGAACTGCTACAGGATGACTCTTCCCTCAATTGTGAAGATTGCCAGTTAGGCAAACATCACCGCTCCGCTTATCTAGCTAAACATGGACGTAGCTCTTCTTGGCCTTTTGATCTTGTTCACTCGGACAACTGGGTTCCCTCTCCTACCAAATCTGTCGATAGGGGAAGTCGATATTTTGTCATTTTTATTGATAATTTCTCAAGATGTACTTGGGTGTATGTAATGCCCCAATTCGTGCTAGACCCCTCTGTTGGAGCCTATGTTCTACATCTCTTGGTTTGAGAATAGCAAATACCGTGTTGTATTTGATCTTGTATTTTGTGTGTTTATAGTATGCATGCTGTATAGGAACTATAGCTACACATCCCTACGAATTGTATACTGAATGGAGATGAGTACTCTCTGGAAAGAGAGCTAACGCCCCGCGTTAGTTGTTAACGCCCAGCGTTAACTTCCATTGAGAAGGAATCCGTCGAGAAGAAATGCCATCGAGAACGAATCCGTTGAGAAGCCAAAGACAACGCCAGGCGTTACGTCTTAATGCTGGGCACTAACCGTTCGACAAAATTACGTTCGACAAAAATGCCGTTTGACGAAATGGGAAGGCCGCTCGACGAATTGGAGTTCGACGAACTGAGCTACTGCACAACAATATTGCGTTCGACGAAATGAACTTGTGATAAATAGAAAATATACGCATTTTTCTATATAGTTTTTAGTATAGTTTTAATTAAATTTGTAAATAATATATGTAAATTAATGAATAAAATGTTTGTTTTTGCTATTTTTGTTTTTAACTTAGTTTTATTTTCATTTTATAAAATTTCTGTAATTTTGTTAAGTCACGCCCTCGGACACGCCCGTGTGCAAGGGCGTGTTCAATAATTTCTGATAATTTTCATTTCTGTCTTTTTTCCAGCTCAAACATCAAGTCACGCCCTTGGTCACGCCCGTGACCGAGGTCGTGTACTTGGTCACGCCCGTGTTGGATGTTCAGCCAGATTCGAGCCCAAATGTCAATGTCACGCCCAATGTCACGGCCGTGATCTAGTCACGCCCGTGACCGAGGCCGTGACTCAACAAAGCTTCCAGAAAACCAAAGGACACGCCAGGTGTCACGCCCAGTTCAAGCTCAAGCCTGCCGACATCGAACACGCCCGTGTTCCTTAGAACACGCCCGTGTACTTCCAAAGTCGCCGATCAAACCTTCTAGATGCCAGCCTGGATCCAGCTGTTCTGGCTATTCGCACCCCAAGCCGTGTCACGCCCTCAGTCACGCCCGTAACCGAGGGCGTGTAATTCCAAAATTTTGCCTATAAATAGAGGCCGACCCCCTCATCAATTCCTCCTCTTGGAACCTCTTGGAACCTCTTGGAACCTCTTGGAACCTCTTGGCTCCTAATGGATTGCCCTTTTGGGTGATCTTCCACAATATTTTGTCCACTTTTTGTATTTTTTTATTTTCCTTTTTATGTAATTAATTAGGTGTTTATTTTATTTTCTTTTTGTAATATAAATGTTGTAATTAAATGTTTTTAATTTTGTAATTTTATTTCCTGTAAACCCCGTTATTATGGCAATAAATAAATTTAGTTTTTTCGTGCATTCGTAGCGTAATTTCAAATTCTGCAATTTCATATTTCTGCACCGTATTTCAATTCATAACTTAGCTTTATTTCTGCACTTCAATTTTCGCAATTTTTCTTTAGCTAGATTTATTCGTCGCCATGAAATCGGTTTTCTCGCTTAGATTCGAATTTATGCGTCGTCATAATTTTTCATTCTTTTCTTCCTTGACACGGTAGTTTAGAATGGGATATTCGGGCTGCGTTTAAAATCGCTTCAAAGCGAGCGTTTTTCTCTCGTAATGCTTTCTTCGTTTTCGTATTTTCACTTTATGTTTTTATTATTCGTGTTTTTGTTGTTTTATGTTTTAATCATTTTCGTTTCCGTCATTTTTTCGTTTTCATCACCCTTTTTTAATTCGTGTTTTTGTTTTCGTTATTTCGTTTAATAGCTTAGTTTTATTTCATTATTGCAATGCATTTATTTCCCGCCTACCCATTTGGATAGGACTTGCACTGCATTTATTTCCCGTCTACCCGTTTGGGTAGAACTTGCACTGCATTTATTTCCCGTCTACCCGTTTGGGTAGAACTTGCTCACACATTTATTTCCCCTCTACCTATTTGGGTAGGGATTGCATTTCTTTAATTCCTGCAATTTATCGCTTTCATTTCAATTTCGTAGAGTGTGTGCATTTTAATTTAGTGCGTCCTTTTTGTCTTTTCTATCGCTTTTCTTGGTTTTTGCTAAACGCACACCAAGCCCGCGATTGTTATCATTTTTGTTATTATCGTTATGTTATCATTTTTGTTTTTGTTTTTAATTATCACTTTCATCACTTATTTTTAATTCGATAAAACAATAGCGTAGCTCGAAGTAACAATACTCGACGGGACCCAGGACTAATACGACTATGTTATGATATTTTTATCATATATATACTACACGCGATAGGTGCGCTTGCCTCTAGCAATTTCGTAAAATTATTTTCTTATCAAGTTTTTGGAAAATAATTTTCCTATCAACTTGCGTTCGACAAATTTGATGCAGTTCGACGAACTTTGAAGGGGAACGAAACTCAACGCCAGTGTTGACTCTTAACACCCGCGTTGAATCCACAAACTGCATGATCTTGACGGTTGCGCGATTTCAGCCACGATAGTTCATGTTCACTAATGCCGGTGTTAACCCTTAACGCCATGCGTTAGTTCCCGTGGCTATTTAAAGTACATCCCCTCTCATTCTATGTGAGATGATTCCAGAATTCTAATATTTTGAAGAGAGGCTCGTGTACAACATTTGATAGATCTCCCTTGGGCTATCATTAAGATCTAAAGAGGATTTTGAAGGAGAAGGTCTACAACGCATATCCCATATGAAGGATAGTCGTTTCAAGAACGCCAACATCTACATCGACTTCATCTTCACCATCAGAATTTCTTGGGGAGTTTCTCATTACTTATCTTGTAATCTTTTACTTTTTCCTTTTGTATTTTGGTGTGGAGAAATTGTTCTGGGAGAACGTCGGATTCTGGGAAGGATTCCGTGGGTAATTCGCCTTGTGTGGGCGACTAGGTCCTTGTGAGGCTTAGGGGGTAATGCGCCGCCTTGTGTGTGGATACTAGGTCGAGGGTAGATCTAGGGGGTGGCTAGAGGCCTTATCTAGGGTAAGATAGGCTATAGCCAACCGGTCCTTGGGACAAGGACCGGTGAATCAACAAAAAGTGTTTTTACATATTCTCGCCTTGATTTCTAGCATTATAGAAATCATACATTTGTGTGTTCAATTTATTATGAAATAAAATCATGTCTTTTAATGTTCTATTCAATTGATCTTATTTCCTCTTCAAGAATGTTTTAATTTATATTTTCATTACAGTATTAAAATTAACATTTGTGTAATTATCTTTGAAATACAATAATTGTTTTCATTATCTCTGATTTTCTAGAATTGTATTTCATTAATGTTTTCATTAGTAAAATCTCATTGACATAATTCTGAGCAGATTAATTTTCTGAAGAGCTAACGACCAGCGTTATCACCTAACGCCAAGCCTTATCAACAATAAGGAAAAAATTCTGTTTCCCTTATCTGAGATATTTAAAATATATTTTCCAATAAAATATTCTGAAACTTCAGTCCCAAACTCTGACAAATTTAATTAAGATTTAAATTCCATAAAACCCTTAATCACCCCCCCCCCCTCTAAGGGCGTCGTAAGATCCAACACGTGGTATCATAGCGTAGGTTATTCCAATACGGCTTCACAACCGAGAATAATGGCGCTTCATGATCTCGCATCTTCTAGAGAGGATAATTTTTATGAAAATGAAAAATCATTATGTCCACCATTATTTATGGGTGAAAATTATAATGGGCGGAAAACACTTATGGAAAAATTTCTTAAAACTTTGGATATTGAAGTTTGGAATATTACAATTAAAATGCCCCCAATTATTCTAAATAAAGATGAAATGTTTTTAAATGCCAAATCTATGAATAGTCTATATTGTGCTCTAGATCAAAATATTTTCAAACTTATTTATACGCTTCCTACTGCTTTTAAAGTTTGGAAATTTCTTGAGAATACTTATAGTCTTCCTTCCACAGATGATGAACAAGAGGAATTCCTTATGGATCCAAGATAAGAAATTTACAAGGACTCGTGCTTGGAGGAAGATCTATCTAAGAGAGAAACAATATTGAACTCAATTGATGGCAAAACATCAAGCAAAAGAGAAGACAGAAACTATAGCATGGTAAGAAAATCTAAATATTCTCTTTTTGTAACAAATTATATTTCTACATTTCGTGTGCTTAAATTTGCTAAATGTAAAATTTCAAAGTTGAAACATGCTAATTCCAAATTACATTTAGAAAATAAAACTTTAAAAGCAAACGCTAAAGTAGAATCTTATATTGTGGTTTCAAATTCTCTTTCAAGCCCTTTTAAAAATGCTAAACCTTGTTTTGATTATAATACTTTTAAAAAAGAACTCAAGGTTTTGGAAAAAATGTCTTTTAACTACAAAAGAGCATAATGAAAAATTGATGAAAGAAAATGACAATTTAAAGGATAAACTAGAATCATTAAAAATGTTTATTCAAAATTTTTCATATAATAATTTTTTTTTTATTTCTAGTTTATCAAATTATCAAAAGTCTAAAAGCTTAACTTCATATTATAAGAGTATGTCTATAAGAAAGAGTGGAAATGAAAATCATCAAAATAAGAACCAATCATTTAAAACATATTGTAACCCACTCTTTCAACATTCAATTCTTAAGAAAGACCATCACTCTTATAAACTCTCAAAGAATCAATATAATAAAATTCATTATGATTATCAACATCAATGTATTTTGAAAAATAATTTGAATAAACATAAATCCCAAATGAATTATCTTTCAAACAACTATCATTCCAAAAGGATGTCAAATAATCATAATATGAATTTAAAAGATAAACAACTAAAGTATGAATGAAGGCCCAAAATGAAAAACAAAACACTAACTCCGCTTGTAAAGGCCCATTCATCACTATCTCTCCAAAAGCCAACACGATGTATTTGGGTACCAAAAGGAACCATCTCACTTGGCCCTTTGGATACCTAAATCTCTCATTCACTAGGAATCATTGTATTGCATGAAGTAAAATTAATTATAAATAAAATATCAAAACTCTACTTCATGATATGCTTAATTGCTTTTTCTTTTGTTTATTTTTTATTTTTGATCCAACACACTATGATATCTTTATATATCATGAGATATGACTTTCATTTTAAGCTTAATGTTTAACAAATAAAATTGAATTAAATTGAACATAATGTCATAGTTTTTAAGTGATCTATCTTTTCTTTTTCTATGTTTTATCCTTGTTAAATCCATTACCTATAAATGTCTTATATTATCATTATAAATTGAATGCTAGTTTGCTAAATGATATTATAAAGACTATTTAAATTACTTTCAAAATTGGATTTAAATGGACTTTTAGGGGTCTTAGGCTAAAATATTAAATGCACAACTTATTGCATATTTGTCTATTTTTCGTTGTTGCGTATAATAGCCCCTATATTGAAAATCATAATCGAGAAAAATCGAAATCAAATAATATCAAAAACAATGTGTTTTAAATCAAATATTGTAACTCTGTTGCTAACGCCAGCCGTTATCACTAACGCTGGCGGTAGCATATTTTCCTAAAAATTCTGATTTCTCTAATTATTATTTTTCTGAAAAATATTTTACTATCATTATTTTCAAATACCTTGTATTTGTTTTGTCTAATTTCTACAAATTAAAATCAAAAAGAAACTTTACTTAAATGATGAATATGATTTCACAATCACCACCATGATCTATTAATATCCTATGCTAAAATTCAATATAATTATATATCATAATTCATGATCCATCAAGACCTATCTTAAATCAACTAATTCTATCAACCTTAGGAATTATGAAATATATGATTGCAATTGGTATTATTGTTTCATATCTTATTTTGTGTGTGTGATGTGCATCTCTATTGTTTGCATGTATCTCATTATCTGTAGACCTATGAATTAACTTGATATCAACAAGATGAAATCAAATAGAATTGTCACTTCTTTCTAGGTCTATGAAAATTCAAAACTCTATGTTTGAATACATGCAATTCAATTATATATTTGTCCAATTTTACTTAGCTTTGCACCTTGTTGTCGTAATTCATCATACTAGCATCATCACTTACCATTGGTAGAAATCAATGTCCATGTTAGTTATATATCTTGTAAGGCTAATGTAAATTATATTACTAGAATATGAAAATCATAATTTGCTTTGTAGTTATTTGCATGAAAAAAATGTTCTAAATGGATTTAAAATCAACAATCTTCGATATAAGTGTAAATCCTAAACTAATCATGCAATTATACCATAGTTTATATATTTAAGGCTTACACGCTTAGTATGTCCATAATCATTAAACCTATGACATGTGTCTCACAATAGCGAGGGCGTAGGATTGTGTGCATTAGAGACCTAACCTCTAAGTCATGTCTTATCCTTAACCGGGGAGGGTTCCAGTAGGGCCTTGCGAGGCACTGGAGGAAAGAGTGCTAGGTTGAGCATCGTCTTTTGTATGCATATGGGATTAACACCCCAACCTATGGCATATGTGCAGCTCCTCATGACCATCCGTCACTTAGTACGGGGCTTGAGTGTAGTCATGTAGTTAAGGTATCTTGATCTTATATATACTTATATTATATTCATTGCATGAACATCATCTCACTCTTTACATTTATCATGCATATTATTTTTATTCTATCATCTTGTGTTTGCATATTTTATTATTTTGAGTTTTAATGATTTTACTAAACGCAAGTATTTGAAAAATCATCAAAAACATGCTAAAAGAGCCATCAAATCTAATCAATATACTCTGAAATATCAACTGAAGGAAGATCTCTTTATAATACAAATGAATTATGAAAAATATTTTTCAAAACATCAAAATTTGCAGTTCTGTCTCGGCGTTAAGAAGCTAACGCCTGGCGTTAGCTCCTTTGCTCCAAATTTTTTTTTTTGAGTAATTTCTGGTATTATTTTAATGTTTTGTGTGTGTTTTGTTTCTCTATTTGTAAGAAGTTTTCTATCTTTTTATTTCCTTTAAAACAAAATTTCATTTCTTTTCAAAAAAATATATGTATTTTCTCATGCATTATTTTGAGTTTATTTTTCTGGCATAGAATATCATTTACTGATTGGGCTAAAAAGACTTTTATGTTCTCCAGAGAATATATATAAAAAACCAAATACAAAATTACAAAACAATTTCAAAGAAAAAAAATATGTTTTTTTTTCTTCATGTGTGTTTATTGTTTTGTGCATATATAAAACTTCAAAATTTTATAAAAACTGATTGTTATTCATTGTCATTGTCAAGGATGATTAATTATATCAATTAAAGATTAAATACAATGTTTAATTTAACTTTCAAGTTTCTTAAAAATATTGTTTTGTATTTGTCATGCCTTGAAAATTATCTTGTTATGTGCAATGAAATTGATTGTAGATAAACATGTGTAGAATTGCTTAGCATGCCTCTAAGTATTAGTAATGTATTATGTTTGATAATGATTCATTCACTCACTTATTTTTGATAATCTGCATATGTTTACAATCTTATACTTGCATGATTGTGTAGTGTAATAACATAAATAATTAAAATGCATAAATAGATTACCTACACAACATTGAATTGGTTATTACAATTCTTTGTCTTTCATGCACTTATTTGTTAGAGAAATGTGGCTATGTTTGCAAATCAAGTGAATTCAGAGTCCTTAGTCACTAAATAAAAAAGCAAATAATCAATGACAAGGAAAACTCCACCAAGCACTACTCACCCTCCTGATAAGACTTAATGAGTATTGTGAGGTTGAGCACCTTGGATAAGAATTGTAAAGTGTCTTGTAGCAAACAATTTATACACCACTTCTCTTGGTACACCGGATCTCAAAAAAATGAAAATAAAGCTAAAAAGTATAAAAGTGATCCCCAAGCACTACTTTGCACCCTGATAAGTCTTAATAAGCATTGTGTGTCCAGAGCACCTTGGTAGTTGTACTCTTTATTTATGTGCATTGAAATATTGTGGAAGTAATTTTATTTGTGTATTTTAATGTTGTGTTATTTCATTATATATGTCATGTGTTTTTGATTGATTCACTTGTATACTTTATCAGAACACAACTTTGTACACATCATTATCTTTCATAAAACTTCTACTCATGAGAATTGGATCCTAATGATCATCTACTCCAATCTCTACAAACTTAAGCAAATGCACTAGATAACAAAACATGATCGCTACAATGTTTATGTTTACTTGAAATGCAAATTTCATTATATATGCAAATTTTATGATCGCTTTTGATTGCATCGTATTTTTCTTCTCGACATAGAACATATTACTCCTTATTACATACTAACTCCTAAACCCACTTTTGATACTACCAAAAGGGGAGATTAAATTGCATAAATCAAATATTTAGGGGGAGTGCATTATAATAATATTAAACTCAAAAATGGGTATATTTGTAGGGGGTAATTATATAGGAGGTGCATACACTATCATATGCTCGATCATGACAATTCTTCAATAAGTGGTTCCTTATCTATCTTAGAAGATATACACTCATTCCTACCCACTTTTGCTAATAACAAAAGGGGGAGAAGAAATTGAGAAATCTAGTCAAATAGATATTTAGGGGGAGTAAATTATAAGAGAACACTTATGTAGGAGAGGACTTCATATAGAAAGAGTATACATTATCGCTTTCAAATCAATCATGCTTTTAACCTGTTATTCATGCATATATTATTACCTTACTTATCTATAAACACAAATGGTCTTAATCTCACTAATTTCTCATACAGGTATTTGTTATTATCAAAAGGGGGAGATTGTTGGAGCCTATGTTCCGCATCTCTTGGTTTGAGAATAACAAATACCATGTTGTATTTGATCTTGTATTTTGTGTGTTTATAGTATGCAGGTTGTACAGGAACTATAACTACACATCCTTATGAATAGAATACTGAATGGAAATGACTCTCTGGAAAGAGAGCTAACGCCCCGCGTTAGTACTTAACGCCCCGCGCTAACTTCCGTTGAGAAGGAATCCATCGAGAAGAAATGTCGTCGAGAACGAATCCGTTGAGAAGCCAGAGTGAAAGTGGAGGTTAGATCTTAATGTTACTCTAGTGCGGGGGGGGGGGGGGGGTGAATAGAGTATTAAAAACTTCTTATTAGTTTTATTGCGGAATTGAAAATACTGATATATATATGTATATATTGAGTGAGTAATAAAAACAAACACAAAGAAGGCACACAGCACAAACATAGAAAGTTAAAACAATCACAGAGGACACAAGGAGCTATAGTAGTTCCCCAATAAATCTGGTACGTCTACTCTTCTACAACCCTTGGTAGGAATCCACTAGGATTTTTTATCAGGTGCCTTAACAACAATGAGCTTTTGATAAGGTGCCCAAAAACCAAGCTGGATTTTTTGGTCAGGTGTCTTGCCACCAAGAGGTAAACTTTTGATGGGAGTTTTAACCCTGTACAAAATGGGATAAAGAGAGGTTTAGATTGTTCTTCTCTGTCAATATGCTGAGAGAAGACTCTAGTGGATGTTGATGTAGAAAAGGCTTCCTCTGTCTGATATGAGAGTGTTTGACAGTAGATTGACTGGAAGCTTTCTTTTGAATGTATGAGCAGATCTTCCTGTAGCTGATAGATCTGAGAGGATAACTCCTTCAGATTTTTATTGCTATTTTGAAGATCTGAACTTGTAGCAAATGACTGAGAGAAGTATTGTTGAAGATGTTCTCAGTATGAAAGAGCTGCTAGAGGAAGAAGAAGATCTGTGTGCTTTTTGATCTTCTTGTTCTTCCTGTATTTCTCCCTTTCTTTTTCCTTTTTCTGTATAGCTTTCTAAAAAAAATATGTTTTATACTAATTCTTGTCGTGAAAGCTGCTGAACTATGGAAGTATTTTCTGCTGTATCTTCTTCCTGTTTTTCTTTTGAAAATCTCTGACAGAAATTAATTGCAAATCCCTTATATTAAGGAATATAATATATCTGAAAAGATATTTTGAAAACACAAATCTGCTGCGCATTCACCTTTTTCCTTTTCCATGGATATGTCCTTTTCCAAGAAATGTCAACGGCTATAATCTTGAAATAATAAAAGGAAATATATTATCCTTACTTATCTGATATAAAAGAGTCGTTGCTGTAGTCGATCTGAGTTCAGAGAATGAAATGATATAATCTTCTGAAACTTTCTGAACTTAAATAAGAATTCTTCGATCTGAACAAAATTCGTCGATCTCAATAATTTTTGTCGAGCTCAGAGCTGTGTTCGTCGATCTAAAAATATTCGTCGAACGCATATTCATCGAGAGCTAAACCGCTGAGCCTGAAGATCCTCGACCACTGAGATGCTGATCTGCTGAGACGAGCTTGAAATAAGCCATTCATCGAACGCAGAATGTAAGCCATTCGTCGAACGCCGAGAGCAGTTCGTCGAACGTAGTGTGGAGTTCGTCGAACGCAGAATCTGAATGAATTCTTGAGTTCTAACAGCCTAAACACTTAACCCATTGACTATACATTGGGGTCAACTTGATCCTAGTCAACAGATAGTGATCCTAGCCCAAATCAGAAATAAGGTTGTTCCAACAATCTCCCCCTATTTGGGTTAGGACACTATTTGACAAAAATATGAATAAAACAAACCAAAACAATAGAGCATATATATATCTGATATATTTTAAATATTTCATCAGATATAAAATAAATAATACTCTGAGTTCTGAAATTACATTGAAAACAAAACTAATAAAGACATAATCAGAACCTTTGATTTCTTCTGAAATTTGACATTTCTGAATTTTGATATTGCCTGCACTGAGTTTTCTGAATTCTGAATAGCTGAGCTTGTATCTGCTATATTTCAGCTTCTGAAATTGTTGATCTGAACTAAAATTTGATCTGAATTAATATCTGCTCTAACTGAACTTAGTTCTTAATCTGCTATAACATCTCCCTAAATTTGTCATAATCTGAATTTGTTTCTTCTTCTATATTCTGAAACTATATTCTGAATCCTTTCTAAAAGCATCTCCCCCTGAGAGTATCTCCCCCTGAGACTGGAGGTTCTTCAGCTTTTTTCCTTTGTCAAGTTCATAGAATATCTCCCCCTTAGCAACTGCATCAAATGGAGCTTGTTCATAGAACTTCTCCCCCTGCCTAGTTTCAGGAAGGCCTGATGCTAGGCCCTTGAAGAAGGGACATTTGATGGAGGTAGGGAGGGATGCCATCTTTATATTGCTATTGTTCCTGCAAAATGAAATAGAGATCAAGTGCAAACGGAACTAGAAAGAGAAGCAATTCTGTAGACATTCAGTTAAAATGAAAAAGATTTTAATTATGAGAACAGGTCAGAAATAAAAATCTTCATCATAACTGGGTTCGACGAAAAATGAGTTTTCGTCGATCTCAGTTCGACGAACTTGATGACTTCGTCGATCTCCGTTCGACAAAAAATTGAATTTCATCGATCTCAGTTAGATGAAGAATGGGACAAGTAGAAAACATAATTTTTATTAGATTGAATCTCCATCTATTATTCCTAGCTGATTTATAAAGAAAATATGTTTCTTTTCATCCAAGGGCTAGGTGAAAATGCCAGCTCTTTGCAAATCAGTACAGATGAATTGTAGTCAAATTTTATTTTTATCCACATTATCCCTAAGGAAGTGGTGCCTAATTTCTATGTGTTTAGTCCTACTATGGAGAACTGGATTTTGTGCTATAGATATTGCACTAGTATTGTCACAAAATATAGTTGAATTATTTATGTTGACACCATAGTCTAGGAGCTGATTTTGTATCCATAATATCTGTAAGCAGCAACTGCCTACAGCTATGTATTCAGCTTCAGCTATTGATGTAGACACAAATGTTTGTTTCTTACAAAACCAAGACAAAAGCCTATCACCAAGAAACTGGCAAGTTCCTGATGTGCTTTTCCTGTCTACTCTGCATCCATCATAATCTGATTCAAAGAATCCAGTTAATTCAAATTCAGATGTTGTGGGATACCAAAGTCCTAGATTTGGACAACCCTTTATATATCACAAAATTCTTTTTAATAAAATTAGGTGAGATTCTTTGGGGTTAACTTGGAATCTAATACAAATACAAGTAGCAAACATTATATCAGGCCTACTTACTGTTAAATAAAGTAATGAGCCAACAATTGCTCTATATACCTTTTGATCAACAGGTTTCCCTGATTCATCATTATCAACAATAGCATTAGAGGGCATGGGTGTTTTCATGGTGGAAGAATCAGACATACCAAATCTTTTCACTAATTCCTTAGCATACTTATATTGGGATATGAAGATTCCATTTGGAGTTTGCTTCACTTGAAGACCAAGGAAGTATGATAGTTCACCCATACTACTCATTTCAAATTTAGATTGCATTAGATTAGAAAATCTTTTGCATAAATTTTAATCAGTAGAGCCAAAAATAATATCATCTACATATATTTGAGCTAGCAAAGTTTGATTTTTATGTATCCTGAAAAATAGAGTTTTATCTACTACGCCTCTACAGAATTTATTCTCTAAAAGAAAACTAGATAAGGTCTCATACCATGCTCTGGGAGCTTGTTTAAGACCATAGAGAGCTTTATTAAGCTTAAATACAAAAGAGGAGTGAGTTGGAGAGATGAAACCTGGTGGTTGTTCCACATAGACTTCTTATTTGATTTCTCCATTCAGAAATGCACTCTTCACATCCATTTGATAAACTTTGAATATCTTGTATGCTACAAATGCAAGGAAGATCCTAATTGCTTCTAACCTTGCAACTAGTGCAAAAGTCTGATCATAATCTATTCCTTCTTCCTGTGAGTATCCTTGAGCTACTAGTCTAGCTTTGTTTCTCACAATATTGCCATCTGCATCTAGCTTGTTTCTGTAGATCCATTTAGTTCCAATGACTGGATGATTCTTTGGTTTAGGAACCAATTCCCAAACTTTGTTTGTCTCAAACTGATTGAGCTCCTCTTGCATAGCAATGATCCAGTTGGGATCTTGTTCTGCATCCTGTAGGGATTGAGGTTCAATCTGAGAGAGAAAACAAGTGTGCATCAAATTCGGATTAGCTTGATGCCTTGTCTGGACACCAGTTGATATGTCTCCAATTATTTGAGATCTAGGGTGATCTCTAATATTGACATAATCAACAGGCATAGTGGGATCAGCATTATCTGTAATTAATTCCTCTTGTGGAATGTCACTTAATGCTTCCTTTTCAGTTACATCTTCACTGATTTCTTCATCACTTTCTTCATTATCCTGCTATACAGGATTTAAAGATCCTTCCTTCTGTAGAGCTAATTGATCTAGCTGCTCACAGAGTGTAGGTAGATCTAGCTGCTCACTGAGTGTAGGTACCTGCAGGTTTTCTTTGGTAGAAGAATTCTTCTCCTTGTAAAACATGTTAGTTTCATCAAAAGAAACATGCATAGATTCTTCAATTTTAGAAGAGGATTTGTTAAATATCTTATATGCTTTGCTGATTGATGAATAGCCTAAGAAAATTCCTTCTTCAGCTTTTGGTTCAAATTTCCTAAGGTATTTTTTGTCATTATTGTGAACAAAACATTTACAACCAAATGTTCTAAAATAGTTAACTTTAGGTTTCTTCCCTTTAAGTAACTCATAGGGAGTCTTACACTTAAGTTTATGTATCAAACTCCTATTCAACACATAATTTGATGTGCTAACAGCCTCTGCCCAAAAAGATATGGGCAAATTAGCATCTGCAAGTAATGTTGTTGCTGATTCAATTAGAGTTCTATTTTTCCTTTCAACTACCTCATTTTGTTGAGGAGTTCTATGAGCTGAGAAGCAATGCCTGATACCTTCCTTCTCACAGAATTCTTGCATGAAAAGAGACTCAAACGCAGTGCCATGATCACTTCTGATCAATGCAACTACAGTAGAGTACTCAATCTGCATGCTCTTAAGAAAGTCTGTAAGAACTTTAAAGTTATCTAACTTTTCTCTCAAAAAGAACACCCAAGTGAATCTAGAGAAGTCATCTACAATAACTAGATTATATGACTTCCCCACTAAACTCTTTGTTGCTATAGGTCCAAAAAGGTCCATATGTAGCAAATATAAGATTCTAGGTGAATCACTTTTAGATAATGATTTAAAACTATTTTTAGTTTGCTTGCCTAGTTGACATGCCCTACAAAGACCTTCTTTCTTGTATGAACCAGATGGTAATCCTCTAACAAGATTGTCCTTAGATAATTTAGCAATGGTCCTAAGATTTACATGTCCTAATCTCTTATGCCAATGTTCATTAGGTTTGCTTAATTGATTAAATAAACAAATTTCTGATTTTGATAAGTTGAAATTTACTAAATAGATATTTCCTTGCCTAATACCTGATAAAATAGTAATATTATCAAAAGACTTAATAAGGCATTTTGATTTAGTAAAAGTTACCTTATACCCTTCATCACATAATTGGCTTATGCTTATGAGGTTGTGCTTCAGTCCCTTGATATAAGCTACCTCTTTGAAGGTGACTTCTCCAACCTTGACTTTTCCATATACTTTTGTTTGTCCACAGTTGGATTCTCCAAATATTACTTTTGGTCCAAGCTTTGCCTTATAGTTGTTCAGATTGGCCTTGCTTCCTGTCATGTGTTTTGAACAGCCACTATCCAAGTACCATTGTTCTTTTATTCTTGGATAGCTATGTACCCGCAAAGACAGAAAAACAATCTATTTGTTCCTGACCCAGACTACCTTGGGTCTTTTTGAATTTCCACAAAAATCAGAAATAAATGACATTTCAGGTTGGTCCTTATAACCTTGTGGATGATATCTACTTGGAGTTATTATCCATTAAGTGAAAGGATTGATAGTATGTGAAGAATATGAATTGTTCAGATTTGTTGTATATTTTCTGTTCGATGAACTGTGCTAAGTCCATCGATCGTCGTTCGACGAATAGATGTGCTTTCGTCGAGCGCCCTTCGAATAATAACTATACAGGAAATCTGTCTTCAGAGTTCGTCGATCTCCGTTCGACGAAGTGAATTCATTTCGTCGAGCTCCGTTCGACGAATTCTGCTGAATTCCTTTATTCTTGACAGCCTTACTTGAAATGTTTTTATTTACATCTACAACCTCTTTGATCTTAGCAGAAATGAATTATATAGGTGTAAATAATATATTTTCTTAATTAAATGTGGCTCACTTGATGAAGCACCCAAGCCAGTTTGCTATTAAGTTTAGCATTAATAGTGCTTATTATGTCCATCAGTTTGATGCATCTCCCATTTAGGAATTCTTCAAATTTCTTGGCCTCAGAAAGTTTATTATCAAGGAGAATAATTTGTTCTCTATAGGCAGCCAAATCTTTCTTAAGATTTACATTTTCTTCACTTATTTGATTCATTTCAGCTAGTTTATTTCTGAGAGTGATTATTTCCTTCTCAGATTTTATTAAGTCTAAGCAAAGAACCTTGAATTCATCCTTGAATTCAACTAAATTGAAATCAAAATTAGAAATTACCTAATCTGCATCATTGTCAGCTTCAGTTTCTGATTCTTCTTCTTCTGAGTTGTTTGCTGAGGCATTGATAGCCATCATGCAGAAGTTCTTCTCTTCTTCATCATCTTCATCATCAGAAGAGCTGGATGAAGAAGCACTTGTTGACTCACTGCTTGAGTCATAAATTGCCATCAGGCACTGATCATTCTCCTTTGATTCTTCTTCATCATCAGAAGAACTTGATGAAGATTCTGATTTAGTTTCACTCCAGGTTTCTGCTACAAATCATCTTCCCTTGTGTTTGTGCTTGTAGGAGGAAGATTTGCTAGAGTGCTTCTTGTCTTCCTTTTCTTTTCTCTTTTCCTTCTTATCCTTCTTGTTTTGATTCTCTGGACAGTCAGGTACAATGTGTCCTGGTTTCCTGCCACCAAAACATATAATTTCTTTAGATGGAGCTTTGTAATACCTTGATTTTTCATGGCTCCTGGATGACTTTCTCCTGAAGTCTTTTCTTGCCATCTTGTAGAATCTGTTGGCAAGTAGACTCATCAACTTCTCATTCTCAAGAGTCTCTTCTTCTTCTGTAGCTTTGAAGGCAATGTTCCTTTCCTTCTTTGTTGGTGGAGAAGAAGTGGACTGTTCAGCTTCTCTGGATTTGACAAGCTGCTCATAGGACTTGAGCTTGCCTAAAAATGTTTCAGTAGTAATCTCATTGATGCTTATGGCTTCCTTGATAGGCCAGATCCTAGAGTCCCAAGTGCTAGGGAAGCACATTAGTATCTTGTCATTGATCTCAGTGATAGAGATCACTTTGTCCAAAGATTTCAGCTCATTAATTATGAGACCGAGCCTATTATACATATCATCAACTGTCTCAACTTCTCCCTTTTTGAAATTCTCATATTGAGAAATGATGTGGGATCTCCTGTCCTTTCTTACATCAGCAAACCCTTCAACCATATTGTTGAGTGAGATCCATATCTCTCTTGCAGAAGTGCATTCTACCACTCTTTGAAAAATGTCATCAGACATTTTTTGAGCAAGAATATTCATGGCTTTTGCATCAGCACTCCTTTGCTTTTTATGGGCTTCAGTCCACTCAGGAGGTGGAATAACATTGTTGGTAGTGGTGGCTTCAGCACTAGTTGTTGATGTGGGAGCTGGAGGCCCTATCAAAATCACATTGAAAATTTCTTCATCAATAGAGTTTATGTATAACCTAATCCTTGCTTTCCATAGTGCAAACTTATTGAGAATGCACATAGGAGATCATGTGCTTGAATACTCTTTGTTTTGTGCCATGAGTTTTTTAAAACAAAAAATAAATAAAAACTCTAAAATTAATTTAGATCTAATTGATCTTTATGATTCAGGTGTTAGCCTGTAAAATAAAATCAACTACCCTCTGATACACTTTGAAAGTGGAGGTTAGATCTTAATATTACTCTAGAGGGGGGGGGGGTGAATATAGTATTAAAAACTTTTTATTAGTTTTATTGTGGAATTGAAAATATTGATATATATGTGTATATTGAGTGAGTAATAAAAACAAACACAAAGAAGGCACACAGCACATACACAGAAAAGTAAAACAATCACAGAGGACACAAGGAGCTATAGTAGTTCCCCAATAAATCTGGGTACGTCTACTCTTCTACCACCCTTGGTAGGAATCCACTAGGATTTTTGATCAGGTGCCCTAACACCAATGAGCTTTTGATAAGGTGCCCAAAAACCAAGCTGGATTTTTTGATCAGGTGTCTTGCCACCAAGAGGTAAACTTTTGAAGGGAGTTTTAACCCTATACAAAATGGGATAAAGAGAGGTTTAGATTGTTCTTCTCTGTCAATATGTTGAGAGAAGACTCTAGTGGATGTTGATGTAGAAAAGGCTTCCTCTGTCTGATATGAGAGTGTTTGACAGTAGATTGACTGGAAGCTTTCTTTTGAATGTATGAGCAGATCTTCCTGTAGCTGATAGATCTGAGAGGATAACTCCTTCAGATTTTTGTTGTTCTTTTGAAGATCTGAACTTGCAGCAAATGAGTGAGAGAAGTATTGTTGAAGATGTTCTCAGTATGTAAGAGCTGCTAAAGGAAGAAGAAGATCTGTGTGCTTTTTGTTCTTCTTGTTCTTCCTGTATTTCTCACTTTCTTTTTCCTTTTTCTGTACAGCTTTCTAAAAAAATATGTTCTATACTAATTCTTGTCGTGAAAGTTGCTGAACTATGGAAGTATTTTCTGTTGTATCTTCTTCCTGTTTTACTTTTGAAAATCTCTGACAGAAATTAATTGCAAATCCCTTATATTAAGGAATATAATATATCTGAAGAGATATTTTGAAAACACAAATCTACTGCGCCATTTACCTTTTTCCTTTTCCATGGATATGTCCTTTTCCAAGAAATGTCAACGGCTATAATCTTGAAATAATAAAAGGAAATATATTATCCTTACTTATCTGATATAAAAGAGCCGTTGCTGTAGTCGATCTGAGTTCAGAGAATGAAATGATATAATCTTCTGAAACTTTCTGAACTTAAATATGAATTCTTTGATCTGGACAAAATTCGTCGATCTCAATAATTTTCGTCGAGCTCAGAGCTGTGTTCGTAGATCTGAAAATATTCATCGAACGCAGATTCGTCGACCGCTGAACCGCTGAGACTAAAGATCGTCGACTGCTGAGACGCTGAGCCGCTGAGACGAGCTTGAAGCAAGCCGTTCGTCGAACGCAGAATGTAAGCCGTTCGTCGAACGCAGAGAGCAGTTCGTCGAACGCAGTGTGGAGTTCGTCGAACGCAGAATCTGAATGAATTCTTGAGTTCTAACAGCCTAAACACTTGACCCATTGACTATACATTGGGCTCAACTTGATCCTAGTCAACAGATAGTGATCCAAGCCCAAATCAGAAATTGGGTTGTTCCAACACAGAGACAACGCTAGGCGTTATGTCTTAACGTTGGGCGCTAACCGTTCGACGAAATTACGTTCGTCGAAAATGCCGTTCGACGAAATAGGAAGGCCGCTCGATGAATTGGAGTTCGACAAACTGAGCTACTGCATGACAATATTGCGTTCGATGAAATGAACTTGCGTTCGATGAATTTGATGCAGTTCGACGAACTTTGAAGGGGAACAAAACTCAATTCCAACTCTTAACGCCCGCGTTGACTCCACAAACTGCCACAATCTTGATGGTTCCGCGATTTCAGCCACGACAGTGCATATAATTTCATTAAAGTATTAAAATTAACATTTGATTAATTATCTTTGAAATACAATAATTGTTTTCATTATCTCTGATTTTCTAGAATTGTATTTCATTAATGTTTTCATTAGTAAAATCTCATTGACATAATTCTGAGCAGATTAATTTTCTGAAGAGCTAACGCCCAGCGTTAACACCTAACGCCAGGCGTTATCAACAGTAAGGAAAAAGTTTTGTTTCCCTTATCTGAGATATTAAAATATATTTTCCTAAAAAATATTCTGAAACTTCTGTCCCAAACTCTGATAAATTTAATTAAGATTTAAATTCCATAAAACCCTTATTCACCCCCCCCCCCCCTCTAAGGGCGCCGTAAGATCCAACACCCTCGAGTTACATGAGTCACTTGGAGATATTTGGTCTAGGTAGGAGTCTTAAGATCCTTATGGTGCCATGGATGTGCCCTGGTCCCCAGGAGTGGGTGTAACCCTCACCCCTTGAAGTTAGAAAGCAAGCGGAAAAGAAATTGGTTGTAGGGAGCTAGCACCGGTGGTAGCTTAAGCTAGCGCCGGCGGTAGCGGCCGAATCAGTGCACATGATTTCTTCCATGGTGGGTGGCTTAAATTTCCTAAAACTAAGTTAATGGTGGAATTACAAGCCTATAAGCAGCTGTCACCTAGTTGTGGAGTTTCAACATAATCCTTGGAAAGTTGGAATTGCATTTAATGCTAATTAATGCAAATATCTCTCTCTCTTCCTTCTCTCCCAACCCAAATGGGCTGAACTCTCCTAATCAGAGGTCCCTATTCAACATCTTCTTCTTATTTTTTTCTTCATCTTCTTCCTCACACCTCAAGGTGTTAACTTAGGGATCTTGAAGGAGCAAGCTTGGAGAAGGACTTGAGCTCGTCCGACTGCCGCAATGCCGCCGAGGAGACGACTGCGATCGTCAGCCAAAAATCAGTTGATTTCCGACCCCTCTCCCTTGGTGCTAGATCTGTAGATCTAATTAGGAGAGACATTGAGCTCAAAAGAGCATTATTTAGCGAGATTAATGGAGTTTCATAGGAAGTGTCCACACTAGAGCGTATGTTCTAGGGCGTCGTTCACTGCGTGTATGTCTTCAATCAACTCCCCTCTTTTGTACAAAGTTTAAGGATTTTATTTCGTGAAGATCGGTGGCCTAATGAGAGAGTATTAGAGGAGAGAAGGTGAAATGACCTAATTTTTTTAGGGGAAGATGATGAATAGTCCCTTGTTAAAGAGAGTTTTAATTATAATATTGCACTTGATTAATAAGGTAAACCTGCATACACCTTGTTCGATACGGTGCCTCACGCTCATTCGTCTCGGAGGAATCATAAACGATCTGGACCAAGTGCAGCACATTGAAGGCATCCATAGGAAGGTACGACTTGCAGACGGTTCAGAGATATTATCATGCGCCAAGTGTAACATGTATATAGAGATTGGAGGAAGGATATTTGAAGCACCGATGACACATCTGAAAATGACAGATTTTGATCTGATCCTGGGTATGAATTGGTTGCATTGGAACCATGCTAAGATCGACTGCCCGACAAAGAAAATTATACTTCGGCATGAAGATTATGGGGTAATGATCGAAGGTATTACCCCCACCTCCCATCTATTACTATCATATATTCAGGCGGTCAAAGCCCACTAGCAGGGCGATGAGTTTTAGATGATCTACTTTGAGATGAAGGAGATAGAGATTAGTATTGCAGAAGTACTGGTAGTTCGGGACTTTTCTGATGTCTTTCCGAACAAGCTGCCCAAACTACCCCCGCATCGAGAGGTAGATTTCTGGATCCAACTAGTTCCGGGACCTAGACCCATTTCTATGGCCCATATAGGATGGCACCGAAGGAGCTTGCGGATTTTCAGACGCAGCTTCAAGAGTTAGTAAATTCGGGGTTCGTCCGCCCAGCTCATCGCCTTGGGGAGCCCTAGCTCTATTCGTTAAGAAGAAGGACAGTTCGCTGCGACTATGTATAGATTATCGAGAGCTCAACCGGTTGACGGTCCGGAACACCTATCCATTGCCAAGGATCGACGAGCTTTTTTATCAGCTGGAGGGAGCGCACTGGTTCTCCAAACTTGACTTGCGGTTGGGTTATTATCAATTGAGGAATCTGGAGGAGGATATCCCGAAGACCGCCTTTAGTTCGAGGTATGGTCTATAAGAGTTTACTGGCTTGCCATTCAGATGCACGAATGCCCCTGCCACATTCATGAGCTT
Organism: Dactylorhiza incarnata; assembly: GCA_033032865.1. NCBI lineage: Eukaryota > Viridiplantae > Streptophyta > Magnoliopsida > Asparagales > Orchidaceae > Dactylorhiza > Dactylorhiza incarnata. The sequence continues at coordinate 44,467 of JAWHQI010001215.1, forward strand.
GATGAATACAGTATTCGAACCGTACCTGGATATCTTCGTGATAGTATTTATTGATGACATTCTGGTCTACTCAAGGACCGAGGAGGATCATGCACATCATTTAGCACTTGTTATGGGGAAGCTGAGGGAGAACAACTTATTTGCCGCATTTAACTGGATAGCTCAGTGCGAGGCAGCATTCTAAGAGCTGAAGGACGAGCTCACCTCAGCCCCGATCCTTGCCCTTCCATCTAGGAAGGATGGATTTCAGATATACACTAACGCCTCCTATCAGGGGATGGGTGCAATACTAATGCATCACGGGCACGCCATAGCATATGCATCGAGGCAGCTAAAGAAGCACGAGCAGAACTACCCAGTAAATGATTTAGAGCTCGGGGTTGTGATCTTCGCCTTGAAGATTTGGAGGCACTATCTTTTTGGGGTTCAATGTGAGATCTTTTCTGATCACAAGAACCTCAAGTATATAGATACTCACAAGGATCTAAACCTATGCCAGCGGAGGTGGCTAGAGTCCCTATGTGATTATGACTACACCATGCACTATCATCCGGGGAAGGCAAACACGGTGGCGGATGCCTTGAGTAGGAGAGGCGGTACATCTGGATCTGAGCCCTGAGTGATGGCTATGGAGCTGGTGAAGATGTTAGAGGACATGGATATCACATTGGTATCCAGGGACGATCCTGGGCGTACATAGAGAACATAGCTGCCCTGAGCATTACTTGTTACATCCGACACCGCATCAGGACACATCAGAGACAGGATGCAGCACTGGAGCCGGTATTCAGACTCCTGGGAGGGGGCAGCTCAGGATACTACTCATTACATGACAACCTTGTTCATTTTTGGGGAAGCATATACAAACCTGCGGGAGCTGTGATCCGGGAGGACATACTGAGAGAGGCTCCCTGCACCAAGTATTTGGTACATCCCAGAATCGTCAAGATGTATGCCGATCTGCGGATGACAATGTTTTGGCCAGGTGTGAAGAGGGATGTCACCTATTTTGTCACCCACTGTGAGGTGTGCCAGAAGGTGATGGCAGAGTGTAGGTGCCCCGCTGGGTTGTTACAGCCATTACCAATCCCCGAGTGGAAGTTTGAAGATATATCCATGGATTTCGTTCACGGTCTGTGATGAGTACTTTTTGTACTCATCTTTTAGTATAATTTTAATATAGTTTTAAAATGAATTTATATAATTTATATGTATTTTCTTATTTAATATGTTCCCTTTTAATTTTATAAACTAACTTAAGCATTTTCTGTGTTTTTAAGGATTTCTGGGCATTTTGAGCAAAATTGTCAAGTTCACGCCCAAGGTCACGGGCGTGACCAAGGGCTTGACAGCCAAAGATGTGTTCCAGACCTGCTGCCGCCATGCCAGGCGAATTCCGTGAAGTTTCGCCAAGTACACGCCCCAGGTCACGGGCGTGACCCTATGTCACGGCCGCGACCCGCTGAGAGAATCAGAACCGCTGAGATCAAGCCTGCCACGTAAATTAAAATTACACACCCCAGGTCAGGGGCGTGACCATGGGGCGTGACATCTAGTACACGAGCGTGACTCATCCAGCGCCATTTCCCGCCGAAGATTCCCGCCAGCAGCAAGTTTTAATGATTACACGCCCTAGGTCACGGGCGTGACGCGTCCGAAACGCCTGCATTAAAGCCAGAACGCGCCCTCTCCACACCAGCACCGATCACGCCCCTTACACGCCCTTGGTCACGGGCGTAACCAAAGGCATGTAACCTCAATTTTGCAGCTATAAAAAGCCAGCTCCAGCAGATGTTTAAGGAGGAATTTTAGAGACAAATTTTTAGGATTAGAACTTTCTTTTCATGTTTTATTTTCATGTTTTAGTAGTTCTTGTAATCCTCCTTATTTATGCAATTTGTATTTTCAATTAAATAGTTTGTAGCTTCCTTTGCATAGTTTGTAATTTCTTTTATCAATAAAATAGTTTTATTTACTCTTTCTTCTCTTTCTTCATTGTTTTATTTTCTTTTTGCAAACTAACTCAAAGTTGTAATTGATAAGATAATAGAGATTTTCTTGAAGTAAGAGTACTCAACCGCCCGGAGCCTAATATGACCTTGGTTTTTATAGCCTATACTACATTCGATACGGTACACTTTTCGTTGTTGTTTGTCGATATAGTTTTGCGCATCAAGTTTTTGGCGCCGTTGCCGGGGACATGGTTGATATTTCGAAAAAAGAAATATCTATAAATTTTTTCGTTCTCTTTCTTCTCCCCCTTCTCTTAAAAATTAAAAAAAAATTAAAAAATGTAATCTAAATTCTCGGAAAGGACGCTTTGGGCTTGAATTCCCATCACAGCCTCTAGTACCTTGCGAGCCCTTCACCGGGTTGACCTTGGGAAGTCCGGGAAAAACTTAACCCGCTTTTTGAAAAAAAAATTTATATGAATATTTTTTTTAATACTCTAAAATTCCATTCATTTAAGTGAAAGTTGTTTCCTTTTTTTTATTCTTATTATGAAATTAGTAGAAGCGGTCGTTAAAATTACTGTGCTTCGAAACCAAAGTGAGGAATGTTATTATTGTAAAAATTGAACTCTTACAAGCCGCACGAAGGCGCCAGTTTAGTTGTTATTATTGTGGTGCGGCTCATCAAAGTGAGGAATGTTATTTACATTCATATTCTCAAAATAATTGTTATAAAAATAATTATCCTCAATATTATGCAAATAATTTTGATAATAATTACGATCATAATTTTTTCTCTTTTCATGAAAATAATTTTTCAAACTTTGATGAAAATGTTTTTCCTAATGAGAATAATTTTTCGGCGTTTAATAATTTTTCGGCGTTTTATAATTTTTCGGCATTTAATAATTTTTCGGCGTTTAATTGTTCTTCTAGCTCCGAAGTAGATCATTCCTCGTGGCAAGCTCACCCGGATAGTTCTCGGAGCAATGAAAATAAATCTTTAGATCCGAATTTTTGTTTTTCTTCTTGTACATCGCAATTTTCGTTCTCTAATTTTGGGGAATTTCCGCAGATCCAAATAGATACTTCCCCCCCCCCCCCCAAATTTAGAGGAAAATATTATTTCGTCTAGTGTTTTTTCTAATTTTCGCGAGAATAATTCTTCGGCTTCTAATAATTTTTCTTCTAGCCCCGAAGTAGATTATTCTTGGTGGCAAGGTCACCCGGATAGCTCTCGGAGCGATGAAGATAATTCTTTCGATCCGAATTCTTGTTCATCTTCTTTTGCGCCGCAATTTTCTTTCTCTAATTTTGGGGAATCTCCACCGAATCAATTTGATACTTCCCCCTAAAATTTAGAGAAGAATTTTATTTCTTCTAGTGTTTTTTCCATCTTTGGATAATTTAGTTATGGAAGAACATGTGGTTTCATGTAAACCCATAACTTCTTTTACCAAAGATGAAGAAAACTTATTTTACCAAGAATTTCTTAAAGTTATGCGCACCCCGGATGAAATAGAAGAAGAACAAGTTTCTTCCCCTACTCCACCTGGATTTAATTTTCTTTGTCATGAATATTCGCGAATTTCTTCTATCCAACCAAAAATTCATGAAAATTTTGTGTCCGAAAATTTTATTCCGCTTGGTAATGCACTAGATTTTCCTAATGAAAATTTTATTTTAGAAAAGGAACAACGGGAGCTTAATTTTATATTTTCGCAAGCGCCTCCTCCTTGCGAAAAATTATCTGAATCGTTTACTTGTGATTCTTCAAAAACTAATAATTTTCAGGTTGAAGATGAGTCGTTGCTACCCCAAAGAATTGATGATCCATATGCCGCTCATCTGTATAAATTCAAATCACCTCAGGTATGTATAGGTGATTTGGATTTACATTTTCAAGATCAATGACAAACGAAGAATCACACGTTAAGCGGACGAGTAGCCGTGCGACTGACGCCGGCACATTCACCTACGCGTGAATTAGGGGAGTTGCCTGTCCACTTCTCTTTTAATTTTCCTTTTTCATAACACTAACCGTCTAGCATAAAGACGGGAAAAAGAAAGCGCTTTTGGGAGGCACCCCTTGCTTATATTTAATTTAATGTATTTTCCTTAAAGTTTCTTTTCTTTCAAGTGTTCTTCATACTTAGTTTAAAACATTGGGGACAATGTTTAATTTTAAGTATGGGGGTGTAGCTTAGCATTCATTGTATTTTTATTGAAAAAAATAAAAAATAACCTATAAAAATTATAAAAATCTAATTCCTTGGAAAGGGCGCTTTGGGTTTGAACTCCCATCACAGCTCCTAGTACCTTGCGAACCCTTCACCGGGTAGCCCTCGGAAAGTCCAAGAAATAATATTTATAAAAAAAAATAATAATAAATACGCCTAGCCTTGTTGTTTTTAATTTTCTAGAAATTTAGTTTGAGGTTTGATTATAAGTATTCTTACATTTTTCATTTAGCTAATATTTTGTTTTATAAGAATTTGTTAAATTTATATTTGAAGTAATTTGGTTTTAAGAAACATTTTATGTTTTTAATTCAATTAGAGAATTTATTTAACACTACTTCTCCGTTTGATTTTAAATAGCTTCACTTTGTGGTAGATTGGCTAAATATCTCTAGATTTCTATTATATTCTCTTTTAACTTTAAGATCTTAGGAAATTTCATTCCACTAAAAATTTGCTCTCAAAATAGTTTAATTTATAAACTAGGAGTATTTTGTTACCCTTACCCTTTGTTGGAAAATAAAAAAATGTAGAAAAAGATCATATGTCATGAGAATAAGAGGATAAAATTCATTATCCCCTAAACATATGCACCCCAAATCATTTAAAAGATTATATGTCATAAAGTAAGAGGATAAAATTCATTACTTTTGAGGAGAATTTTTAATATGGCATGAAAAATAAGAGGATAAAATTCATTATTTTCCTAAACATATACAATTTCGTTTTCAAATAAGGTGAGAGGATAAAATTCATCACCTTTATTTTAGTATCTCTTTATTTTGCCATTTCGTTTAAACCCATCCCGAGCCAATTTCATTATTTCTAGTCCTAAATTAAATTATTAAGAGAGCAATATTTGGTAGATGTCTTTTCCTTAAGTTTCTTTTATGTTAAAGTGCTTATAATTTCAATCTAATTTTGTTTGAAAATTTCTATAATTTCGACTACTAAATAGTTATTTTTTCTTGAGAAGTAGTTAGCTAAACAAATTTCTCTTTTTAAATTATCAACATAACTAATGACTTAATTCTTGAATTCCAAAAATTTGCTTTTGACTTATTCTTGGTTTAATAAAATTTTAGTCAATTAGAAATAATATCGATGTCTTGTAATTCTTTCCTCACTCTTTTGCTCTGGAATAGCAAAAGCTCAAGTATGGGGGTGTTTGATGAGTACTTTTTGTACTCATCTTTTAGCATAATTTTAATATAGTTTTAAAATGAATTTATATAATTTATATGTATTTTCTTATTTAATATGTTCCCTTTTAATTTTATAAACTAACTTAAGCCTTTTTTGTGTTTTTCAGGATTTCTAGGCATTTTAAGCAAAATTGTCAAGTTCACGCCCAAGGTCACGGACGTGACCAAGGGCGTGACAGCCAAAGATGTGTTCTAGACCTGCTGCCGCCATGCCGGGCAAATTCCGTGAAGTTTCGCCAAGTACACGCCCCAGGTCACAGGCGTGACCCAATGTCACGGCCGCGACTCGCTGAGATCAAGCCTGCCACGTCAATTAAAATTACACGCCCCAGGTCACGGGCGTGACCATGGGGCGTGACATCTAGTACACGGGCGTGACTCATCCAGCGCCATTTCCCGCTAAAGCTTCCCGCCAGCAGCAAGTTTTAAAGATTACACGTCCTAGGTCACGGGCGTGACCTAGGGCGTGACGCGTCCGAAATGCCTGTATTAAAGCCAGATCATGCCCTCTCCGCACCAGCACCGATCACGCCCCTTACACGCCCTTGGTCACGGGCGTGACCAAGGGCGTGTAACCTCAATTTTGCAGCTATGAAAAGCCAGCTCCAGCAGATGTTTAACGAGGAATTTTAGAGACCAATTTTTAGGATTAGAACTTTCTTTTCATGTTTTATTTTCATGTTTTATTTTCATGTTTTAGTAGTTATTGTAATCCTCTTTCTTTATGCAAATTGTATTTTCAATTAAATAGTTTGTAGCTTCCTTTTCATAGTTTGTAATTTCTTTTATCAATAACATAGTTTTATTTTCTCTTTCTTCTCTTTCTTCATTGTTTTATTTTCTTTTTGCAAACCAACTCAAAGTTTTAATTGATAAGATAATAGAGATTTTCTTGAAGTAAGAGTACTCAACCGCCCCGAGTCTAATACGACCTTGGTTTTTATAACATATACTGCATTCGATACGGTACACTTGCCGTTGTCGTTTGCGGATATAGTTTTGCGCATCAGTCTTCCTCGCTGCCGCTCCGGGAATGAATCTGTGTGGGTAATTGTGGATCGTCTGACAAAGGTCGCCAGGTTCATACCGATGAGGAAGGACACACACATCGATGTGTTGGCAAGACTCTTTGTCGAGCAGTTCGTTCGATATCATGGAGTGACCAAGACTATCATTTCGGACCGTGATGGTCGTTTCACCTCCAAGGGCTGAAAAGCGGTGCAAGCTTATTTGGGCTCTTGCTTGAATTTTATCACGGCCTTCCACCCTCAGACGGATGGCCGGTCAGAGCGGATGATTAGGACTTTGGAAGATCTGTTGCGCTTATGTGTTCTAGATCGAGGAGATTCTTGGGAGAGGATTCTGCCCTTGGTGGAGTTCTCTTACAATAACAGTCATCAGGCAAGCAATGACACGGATCCTTATGCGGCGCTTTATGGAAGGAGGTGCAAGACACCTTTATCATGGGTCCAAGTTGAGGACCCAAAGGCATTGGGTGTGAAATTCATTGATGATACCGATGAAATGGTCAGATTGATTCGAGACCTCATGCTCGAGGCACAGAGCCGACATGCCAAATATTATGACGCGAAGCATAGGGCAGTGGAGTTTCAGGTGTGCGACAAGGTGTTATTGAAGATCTGGCCCGTGCATGGAGTGTCTCGTGTTCGGGGAAGGAAGAAGCTCAGTCCTCGCTATGTGGGGCCATATACCATCCTGGAGCGGATTGACCCCTTAGTCTATCGGTTGGAGCTGCCATCGGAGTTGGAGAATCTGCATGGCGTATTCCATGTATCCTCCCTTCGGAGGGCATTTCTTTGCCCTGATCAGCATGTTCAAGCTGCGTCGGGCCCTGTGGGAACCGACAAATCTGTCTGGCTGGAGCCTGTGTGCATAGTGTGTAACACCCTCCGTGTTACATAGAATATGGAAGTAGGTCCGGCCGGGACCCCACGCCATATTAAACGAACAGAAGAGTGCGTTACTTAATTAGTTTCAAACAGTTAATAAGATAAACATTTTAGCACAAAGCATCATACAACGGAAGCATTTAATATTTAAGTACAAACCAGTTTACAAAAACTTGTCCACTTACTATCCAGGAATGAGTACACAAAAAGGGTCTTTTCATAATTTGTTTACATCAAAAGTGGCTTCCAAACATCAGCACACAGGCCGGCCACACATGAAAAATAGTAAACAAAAAACTTTGGCCTTCGAGTGCCAGTACAGCACAGCAGCAGGGGCTTCAGCCCGCTATTTCTCACTAGTCTTGCCAGGACCTGTACAAACAAATCCACCAAAAGAGTGGGGGAAAACAAGCAACCGGTCAGCTTTAGCTGACCAAGATATAACGACCCCACCCCTTTCTCGGGGCGGTGGTACTCCATCACTACAGGCAAGAGTCAGCAGATTATAAACACTCCGGAAACAACACCAGCGTAGGCATTCACAGCCATCCGCTTCGTGCTCTCAAGGCACACTTTGGCATACTCCCCGAGTTACGCCTCCAAGCTAAGTCTTATTTCAACTTAGACAAACAATTTGAGCTAGGAAGTACACACGAAGTTCTGGCACTCTTCCATAGCCCGGTGCACCGAGGTGCAACCTCTACACCACCACTATGGGCGGGTTCGGATCAGCTAGGCCCTTGCTCAATCATCGCGATCAACTCTGCACGATGCGGGTAAGCTTTCACCTTGTGCCCGTCACATAAAGCTAGGCTCTTCAGGCCCTTCAGCTTCTTCTGCTACGCACCAAGTCACCAGGACTTTAGGTCACACAGGCTCACACAATCTGCGCACTGGGCGCTACCACTGGCGCTAGCAACAGAACCCAGTTCTGCCCGGCACTAGTAATAGAACCTTGTTCTGCTACCTCTGGGAAAACACCTCCAGAAATCAACATCTTAGCTCACCTAGAGCTACCACCGGCGCCAACGCTAGCGCCTGGCGCTAGTAACATAACTCAGTTCTGCTACCATTTTTTGGGTATTTTTTGGGAAACACCTCCAGTTCCCTTTGTTGTACAACACAATACACAGAACCTGAAACACAGCATATGCACGGAGTCTTCTACGGCACGCAACAAGCAACATCACCAATCCAGACCAACATGTCCAGAAGGGCTTCACACATCATGCATATATCCGTACATCGATTCCGGACTCTATATGCAATTTATAGGGGAAAAACTTCAACCCACCGGAAGATCCGATCTACTAATTAGTAGAACTCTTCCAAACTATGCAATTCAAAGGACGCACATGTCCAAAGGCTAGGGAGGAGAATCGTTACCCTCGGCGTTCATTTCGGTGCCATGGAACTGAGAGGGAATCGACTGGGATCCTTTGAAACAGCTTCCTCTCCACAGAATCGATGATGGCACAAGCACGCGAGATCTCCTTCGTGGATTTGCCCTTGGTACAATGACCTTCAATTGACCTCCTTCCCTGCTCTCATCCCACAGCTCTTGGAAAGGCACAGGATTCTCAGAAAAATCAGAAGGAAAGTCTGATTTGGGTGCTTATATGATTTTCCCGCTACCGCAGGCGCTATCCACTAGCGCCTGGCGCTAGATTAGAGTCGGTACCGCTCTAATATACTACCGCTAGCGCTAGAGATACTGCCTGTGCTAGCATTTATCGACGAATCTCTTGCATTCAACAGGGTTCGTCGAAATGCATTCGCCGGAACACATTCGCCGAAAAAGCTACTGCTAGCGCTAGAGCTATCGCCGACGCTAACTTGTATCGACGAATGCGCTTGATGCTTTCGTCGATACACACAAGTCCCTTCGTCGATATGCTACATTCGTCTATAGAGCTACTGTCGGTGCTAGCACTAGCGTCTGGCGCTAGCTCCTTAGCTTCAGAACACTTGCATTTTCTTTGCACATGAAAATTGGGTTCTTACAATTCTTCCTCCCTTAAAAGAATTTCGTCCCGAAATTCTAACAATGCAAATAATAAAAAAGATATAAAATATGACTTGTACCTCAATGGAACAGCTTGGGGAAATCCTCACGCATGGTTTGCTCGTGCTCCCATGTAAGCTCCTCACGACCGCAGTTGTTCCAGCGGACTTTGACCATCTTGATCAATTTATTCCGGAGCTGTTTGACATCAGTGTTTTCGATGCAAATATGCGTGACCAACGTCTTCAACACATCATTGACCGGCACCTAACTAGCCACAAGCACATGGCTAGGCTCTGGCACAGCTTTCCTCTACACCAATATGTGAAACACATTGTGCAAACCGCTCAAATCCGTCGAAAGGGCGAGCGGATAGACAGCTTCGCCGACACGCTCCAGTATCTCAAACGGTCCAAGGTATCTTGGACTCAGCCTTTTCAAGCGTCGAATCCTGGACACACCCTTGAAAGGTTTGATCTTGAAATATACCCAGTCTCCCACGACGAACACAACATTTCTGTGCTTGGCGTTGTAGTATTTTGCCTGCCTATCCTACGCCACCAACAATCGCTCCCGGATTGTTCGAATAGTCGAATTTCCATCTTCGACTTCCTTCCGCTTAAACAGCATTGTCTCGCCAGTCTCGGCCCAAGCCAAGGGAGTACGGCAAGCTCGACCGCAGAGGGCCTCGAAGGCTGTCATCATTATACTTGCCTGGTAACTGTTATTATAAGAGAACTCGATCATGGAAAGATGATCTTCCCACTACTTACCAAAATCCAGGATGCACATGCAGAGCATATCCTCCAAAGTTCTGTTAGTACGTTCAGTCTGTCCATCCATTTGAGGGTGGAAGGCAGTACTAAACTTCAATTTTGTACCCAACAACTGGTGGATTAGCTTCCAATCTTTCGAAGTAAAGCGCCCATCTCGGTCACTTACGATGCTACGGGGCTCACCGTGCAAATGTACAATACTATCAATATATAGCTTTGTTAATTTCTCCACTGAATTGTCCTTCCGGTTTGGAATAAAGTGGGCTACCTTGGTCAAGCGATCCACGATCACGCAAATAGCATCATTCTCACTCTGTGATCTCGGCAAACAGTGCACGAAATCCATCAAAATGTCAACAAATTTTCATTCCGGTAAAGTCCTCAGTCGATATCCACCTAACGCCAGCGTCAGCACTAACACCTTGTCGAACAGATTAAGACGATATATTCTAGTCGATATCGCTAACGCTAGCGTTAGCACGAAGCCCGACGTTAGATCCTGTTAGTTCTATTTATAATAATATGTCCGCGCGTGTCAGGACCGACTCGGAACGACCTAATGGGTTCCGTGTCACTAGGGAATTGCTCTACGCTGGAGATACTATAAATACCCATTCCACACTTGATGAGGTATTGTGGACTATCTTGAGCGGAGCCTCAACATTTTCAAGATACGTTTTAGGTTTTCCGCTCAAATCTCTCGCTCCCGTCTGCGCCGAAAAAGCTTCCGTTCGTTCGCTCGCTCCCGTCGGCACTCTCCTTCTTCCGATCGCGAGTTCCTGCGCCTTTTTCTGCCGCCGTTCCATCGCAGATCGCATTTTTCCTCTTCCTCATCGCTGGTTTGCAGTCGATCGCAAGGAAGATTCGTCGATCTCCAGTCGGTCGCGTGCCCTAGGAGGAAGAGGTGTTTCCTGCACGCGTCTTCTCTACCCGGCGCTCGATCGCAAGGAGGAAGCCCTTCTGCAACTTCAGATCGCTATTGTTGGCAAAGGATCACAAGTTTTGCAGATCTTGGTTCCCGTCGGCGCTCCCTGTTCAGATCGCTGTAACATAGTTACAAATCTCTGTTGGAGGAGATCTACTATCGCTGATCCCTGTTGAAGGAGATTTGCTATCGCCGATCCCCGTTGAAGGAGTTCTGTTGTCGTCGATCCCTGTTGAAGGAGATTTGTTGTCGCTAATCCCTGTTGAAGGAGTCCAGATCTGCTTCTCTGATCGAAATACAAGGAATATCCGAAAATCTGATTTGTTTAGATTTTGGAGGAAGGAAGCATCTACTTCAGATCTAGAGAAATTTGGTCTGGAACATCACCAATTCGAGTGTGGAGGAAGGTTCTAGATCCAACTCTTTTCCTTCAGTTCTTGGGTTTCAATTTTGAAGATCAAGCTTGATCTGAAGGAGGAAGAAGTTCGAGAGGAGGAAATCTCAATTATTGGATTGGTTCTGAAGACACCGGGTCGTCTCCGCGCGCATCAGGTGATTTTGTTTCAGATTTCTGTTTTAAATTTCTGCTGCGGTGTCGAAGAAGAGTGCGCTCGACGTTACCAAATTGCAATCGTTCGACGCGTCCGATTTCCTCAGTTGGAAAATACAAGTCCAGCTAGGAATGAAGGAACGCGGAATCTTCTACACTGTGCAGAGCGACTTTGCGTCTTCTAGCGAGGGCGTAGACGAATATCAGTGGGACAAGGATGAGGAATTCTGCAGGGACTACCTGTTGAATTCCCTCAATCCTCGTCTCGCACTGACGTACCACGCTTTAAAGACTGCAAAGGAGATTTGGGATCGTCTCAACGCGCACTTCCAGAAGGAGGAGGTGTTGTCCAAATCGCTCATTGGGGAGAAGTTCTTCAACTTCCGCCTCAAAGCGAACCTGCCGATCACCTCTCAGATCATAGAACTGGAGAACCTGCGCAACAAGCTGGGGGACGATCAATCGAAGATGGACGACAATCTGTTCGTGTACCTGATCCTGAGCAAGCTACCTGCGGAGGGGCTGACATTCAAGACGGAGATGCACAGGCGGAAGGAGAAGATTACTCTGGATGAACTCAAAAGGTTCATTCACATCGAGGACCAGAACATCGCGGGAAAGAGCGCGGAGCGCCGGGAAGAGAAGACGCGTGCATAAATCAAGTGGAATTTATAGACTTAGGCTAGAAAACGAGTGCATAAATCAAGTGAGTTCGTCTCTGTTAGATCCAAAGCTACTTCACAATAGACTTGGACACGTTCACTACAAGAAGATGCGCGATCTAGCTAAGAGTCACAACATTCCGTTAGATTTCTCTATTCGATTTGATAGGTCGAGGTTTGTGCCCAAACTAAAATAACTAGAAACCCTTACAAAACCGTTTCTATGAGCACACAACTTTTGGAATTGATTCATTCCGACCTCTGTGACTTTCGGAGTCATGCCACTAGAGGGGGAAAGAAGTATCTAATTACCTTCATTGACGATTTCTCCAGATTTTGTCATGTCTACCTATTGAAATCGAAAGACGAGACATTCGAGACCTTCAAAATCTTCAAATCTCGGGTAGAAAACCAGTTAAATCTGAAGATTAAGAGACTTAGAAGTGATCGAGGAGGAGAATACACTGCAACTGGGTTTAGGGAGTTCTGTGCCACTGAGGCCATAATCCTTGAAACTACAGCTCCTTACTCACCCCAATCAAATGGCGTTGCTGAGCGTAAGAATAGAACTTTAACAGAGATGTTAAATTCTATGCTCCTGACCGCTGGCATGCCCAATTCCTTTTGGGAGGAAGCAGTCCTTACTGCAAATCACATTCTGAATAGAGTGCCTCACTCAAAGCGCAGTTCTACTCCTTATGAGCTGTGGCATGGTCATCCTTGTAGATATGACACTCTTAAGACTTGGGGATGTATCGCCTATGTGCGTATACAAGACCTTAAAAGACCTAAGGTGGGACCTAGAATGACAACCTGCGTCTATCTAGGCAGTGCAGAAGACAGTGCAGCTGGCCGATTTCTGGATCTATCCACTAATTCAGTGATAGAGTCTAGAGATGCTATTTTCTTTGAGCATAAATTTATCAAAGATCATGGCCTGACCGTTCCTGGATCTACTGACATGATCTCAGAGTCTACGGTAGAACCTGAAGCTGGCCCCTCTGGCACTGCTCCCCAACCTTTAGAGGTCGAACCTGTTCCTCTTAGAGTATCTACAAGAGATAGAATCCCTAAGGATTTGGGTGAAAACTTCGTCACCTACCACTTAGAGGATGATCTATTTTCCTATCAGGAAGCGATAAGATCGAGAGATGCGTTAATGTGGGCAGAAGCCATCGACGATGAGATGAACTCGCTGCTACAAAATAATACCTGGCATCTAGTGGACCTACCAAAAGGAGCTAAAGTCCTGGGATGCAAGTGGGTACTGAAGAAGAAACTACATAGCGATGGGTCTATAGCCAGATACAAAGCACGTCTAGTAGCTAATGGTTATAAACAACAAGGGGGAATCGACTATTTTGATGTCTATTCACATGTGTGTCACCAATCTACCATTAGAATTCTTCTAGCCTTAGCCTCTATCGAGAATTTCATCGTCCATCAGATGGACGTGAAAACAGCCTTTTTGAATGGAGAGCTAAATGAAGAGATCTACATGGCACAACCTGAAGGTTATGTCCATAAAGATCTAAAAGACAAAGTGTGCAAACTCGATAAATCCATCTATGGGCTTAAACAAGCACCTAAGATGTGGCACATGAAGTTTGACCAAGTGGTAAAGAGCTTTGGATTTCAGTCCAGTCTTTCAGATAAGTGTCTCTATTACCGCTCAATGTCGAACCAAACTGTCATCATATGCCTTTATGTGGATGACATGTTGATCCTGGGGTCAGACCTAGCTGTCGTGAGGGATATTAAGTCCGCTCTCGCCAAAGCGTTTGATATGAAGGACCTTGGTCCCGTTGATACCCTACTAGGTATGAAAGTAAGAGTAGACAAGGGATGTGTCACTCTGAGTCAAGCTAACTACATAGAGCAGATTCTTAATACCTGGGGTTATAAAGATTGTAGGCATGTTGAAACACCCACTGATCCGAATGTCAAGCTGAGTTCGAATGAAGGAACAAACGTTGACCAAGTCAAGTACTCAAAGATCATTGGAAGTCTCATGTACGCCACAAGCTGCACTAGACCTGACATTGCTTTCTCTGTAAGCATGCTAAGTCGCTTTACCAGTAGTCCAGGCAAAGAGCATTGGGATGCCCTAAATAGGATGATGAAGTATCTCAAAGGTACTAAAGACCACGCTCTGTGCTATAGTGGTCACCCTCCTACTTTGGAAGGTTACTCTGATGCCTCCTGGTGTTCAGAAGTTTCAAACAGCAAGTCCACAAGTGGATTTATATTCACATTGGGTGGCGCTGCAGTTACTTGGAAGTCCAAGAGACAGACTTGCATAGCTTTGTCGTCTATGGAAGCCGAGTTATTTTCCTTAGCTTCAGCTGGTGAAGAGGCAGACTGGATCAGAAATTTAATCTTAGACATTCCCTTGTCTAGAGTTCAAATCAATTCTTTAAGCCTATACTGTGATAATCAGGCTGCAGTCCAAGTTGTTAAGAATGTCCTCTTTAACACTAAGAGACGACATGTACGACTGAGACACGCCCTATTGAATTATCTTAAAGAACAAGGCGTTATTACTTTGATCGATGTGCGATCAAAGGATAATCTAGCTGATCCACTGACAAAAGGTATGCCCCGAGATCGTTCAATCAAAACAGTAGGGGAAATAGGACTCAAAGCGGTTTGAAACCATCCTAAGTCCGAATGTTTTTGATTCCTTCCTTTGTCAAATCTAGCATATTGTGCTCCGTTGGTGTTTTTGTTGCTGAATACGAATTTCTGGTTGGTTGTTTCATTCCACATTTGATGATAACAACCTCATCCAGATTCGTCTTCCTTAACTTGGAGGAGAGTGTTATTCCACATTTGATAACACGATCTAACTTGTTTTGGACCTTCTCCTGTTGATTGGTTCCATTCCACATTTGATGAGTTCCAATTAACCCTAGAAGAACAGTAACCAGGATATCACACATAGGAACACAGATATAGCTGCGTTGTCCAGAAATCTGAAATCGTTTCGTTTGGAAACAATTCAATAGATTCTGCGGTTATAACTGAAATACTCTACAAAATATCCTCTTAACTTAATTAAAGTACTACGTTCTTATATGTAGAACTAGATACATGTAGTTCTTCCATAATTGAATTCATTCTGAATGAAATTCTCTGTTGGAAATTACAGGAGCTGCCGCTGCAGGAGGAGCACATGCAGACTGGGATCCTGAGAAGGATGACCTGCTGGATGATGACTACTAGAGTATCTTCTTGGTTTACTTTCTTTGGCCTAGAGCATTGTTTAGCTCTTTTCTTTTACTTGTTTTTGTTTGGACTATTTATGCTCTTTTGTTAGTCACGAGACATTAGGTCTTCTGGTACCTATTTCTCTGATTGTACTCTTGACTTTTATGTGATGCTGCCTGGTTTATGCTTTATACTTATGCGTGCATACATACTACTGTTTTCTTTCAGTCCAATATATTATAACAGGTACTTACGGACACGGTTGTGTAATGAGTCGAACTGGTTGAACATTACACACACAAACCCTTTTCCAACATCGATATACCGCGGACATAGGAGGAGATTGTTAGTTCTATTTATAATAATATGTCCGCGCGTGTCAGGACCGACTCGGAACGACCTAATGGGTTCCGTGTCACTAGGGAATTGCTCTACGCTGGAGATACTATAAATACCCATTCCACACTTGATGAGGTATTGTGGACTATCTTGAGCGGAGCCTCAACAGATCCTGCTTCCAGAAATCTTGCTTTCTTCAAGTGGAAAAACCTGGGGTGTTACATAATTGCTGGAAAATAATTTATTTAAGAACAGTGAAGAATGAGGCTATTCCTCATGAATATTAGTGTTTGTGGTTGACATATGGTTCTGTAGGATTTGCATAATGAGCTCATGTTCACATGATTTATCGCCCTCCAAGATATGATATATTATAGTTTTTTACTTCATTTTACTACTAATTGGAAGATGGAGCATGTATTACAAATTTTCATTCATATAATATTGAAATTTTGTTTACCTTGCTCTGAATCGTAACTCTAAGAAGTAGTTCAATTTGTTTGTGGTTTTATTTCTTTTTGGGGATGGTGAGGAAGAATTAATAATTTCAGCAATGCGATAAGTAAGCTAGAAAAGGCATTGAATTATTTAACATTAATGAGTGTACTGATATATTTTATGTAGTAAATATCATAAACAGAATTTATCTCATTACTCAAAACTTCCCTTTTGGCAATTAGGCTTCGTTTTTCAAACTTGTTTTTAGACAAATGAAAATATGCTACAAGAAGACAATTCGTATGTGATTAGTGGAGTAATAAGAGAGAGCAGGATGCTGAAATCAGGCAACAACAGAAGGCATGCATATAAGCTCGCAACACAATTTGCATAATTTTACTCTTGGTTTGTTAGCGTTTATATTTATCTTTAAATAATTTCAAAATTTTCGCATACACTAACAATTAAGAAAAAATGTGAACTAATAACTAAATTAACGTTCCAATTAATGCTATGACATTTCAATAGAAAGCAAGCATCATAACATATTTGATTATTCACACTCATCACACAATAAAGCTAAACAACATGAAAAAAAGATTGATTTACGAATGGGAATGAGAATTGCAAATTCTAGTGCCAAAAGAGATCGATTTTCTTATATGTTTCTATGGGCGTCGACACAAGATTAGAAGTAAACAGAAGATTTCTCTACAGCTCTGGAACAACATTTTTCAACAATCTGAATTGATTACTAAATTGTAATAGTTCCATTATGAAATTTAGTTTCATTACAATTAATGCAACAAGTGAACTCGAGATTTCTCGGCAAGGCCCGTGACAGCTTTTTTCAACAATCTAAATTATAAAATCCCAGAGGATATTTCTCCAAGCATTTTACTGATGTCGATGTGCCACTCAGAACTAATGCTCTTAGGAGCGGAGGATATAGTCAGATACCGCGGCGGTAACATGTATCTGCCCTAAAAATTATTTAGGTTCAATGAATTAGACCGAACTCCTTGTAGAGGAGACCTCTCCTCTACTGATGAGCAAATAAGGCAGACATTTGCCTTTCAACAAAGAGTGTATCACATCATATTCTTCTTAAAAATCACTTACAAAAACATAGCAAAACCAGTCACAGTTAATTTCTGAACAAATGTACATCAGATGTACAAAATAAGATTTTAGAAAAAAAATTACAACAAAACTGAACAGTTTGAAGACACGGTCAGCGGCCCAGGCCCACTGCTTGTGGGACATGGTCAGCGGCAAAGATGCTATCGTTGCTATACTCTCGGGTAGCCCACGCAAGATTACTTATAATAATGACATAAATACCATGAATAACATCTACGTTTACTACTTCTCATCATTCCTCTAGAGGCCCACGACAAGGAGACACTCTATAAACTTATATCTTTATCGATCATTGTATACTAGATGCATAACAAATGTTCTATAAACATATTTCTTTAAGTGAAGTCTTATTTTTTGAATCATATCAAAATTGACTAAAAATGTCAAATTCCTTGTTTGTTTGTGAAACTTGATATTCAACCAAGAAAATAATGAGTATAATCATGATAATTCTATATTGGTTGCACATTACTAGGATGCATGTATCAGAAAGTGAACAAAGGGAGAACAACATGTTCATCTTTTTTTTTTTGGGGGGGGGGGGGGGGGGGGGGGTTGGTGCGCATTAAACTTATTAAAAATGAGAGAGATCAAGTTTATTGGAACTATCATTGCCAAATGTTTTATCCAGAACTTAACGCTTGTCGTCAATGGAGGACTCGACCTTAACATATTAGAGAACTTGAACACTTTTTGCAACAATAATGATGTATGGAGATGCTGGCCTGAAGAGTCATTCTGCTCCAAATTCTTGATAGACAAATAATTCAAAAGATAAATAGCCAAAAATCTTTCGCAACAATAATGTTATCTATGAATTCTTATCAAATATTATCTTGGCAAGATTAATATTAGATTATGGTATTATCGTTGGCATGTGATGTAAGACCCCCTCCCGGAACACAAGACACGGCCGAGGGGAGTCCTATGCCCAGGAAAGCCACATTGCGGAATCGCCAGCACTCGAGCTAGCATCTTCCACCAGACGCCTATCCTGCCGGCCAAACCAATATCATTGAGCCAACTCATCAATAATACAAAATATGAAGCCATAAATTTCACATATAAGTAAAGGTGTCACAATTATACAAAAGCCAGGTAGCTCCGAGAGCTCTTGCGAATATCAGAGTAATAAAAGAAAGGCCCCAAGGGCTACAACTCAAACTAACGCTCACATCTGTCACCAATGGTAATGATGGTATCGTTGTCTCCGGCCCTATCGTCCTGACCTAGCTATCCGCCTCCAGCGTCGTGCGCTGTTGCTCTTAGATGTGCTCCTACAAGAGGGGCACGACAGTTGTTAGTCATAAAGACTAAGTGGCTTCACATCCTCTCCCCCGACGTCTCCAAGGCACCGGGCGGAAGGGAATGAATAGAAGCTGCAATATAAACAGTAATGGCAAAAACAGGTGGCAAGGAAAGATGTAATCACAACAGTATATCAATGTATAGGAAGTACATCTAACAAGTAATATGTCAACGACATAGTATAAGAAAGCAGTGTAACAGTACAGAAGTAAGCAATATATTTGCAGTTTCAAACGTACCATAATTTACTCTCGGGTAGCCCACGCAAGATTACTTATAATAATGACATAAATTATATGCTCTGATCCAACGCAACCCCAAAATCCATGAATGGCTGATGATATCAAGCGGAGCACAGATCATATCAATTGTAAAGAAGAGTGAAGAGATATATAAGTTTTAAAGAAACATCATATTATTGTGATGAAAATAAATGCCATCATATATTTTGTACTGTGTTTTTCCATTCTACGTCGAGGCCGGGGATGCCGTCACCAGGCCCACTGCTTATGGGACACGGTGATCGGCAGAGATGCTATCGCTGCTAATAATGAGTATAATTGATGGGTACTCATAATAGAGCCTCATTTTTATAAGAATGCCTGGCGGAGATATTCATAAAAGGAAGCAAATATTTCCAAAGGCGACGATCGTTTCCAAAAGCGGACAGTTTCCAAAATCTCTCCTCCCCCAATTCGGCAGGAAAAGTAAGACGCACAAAGCCGCCGCAAACACGACAGAGACTCCCCCTCCAATCACGGGAGGAATCCCCGCCATCGCGCCGCATCCCGAAAGGGGCGCGGCCAAGTCGCGCCCCCGTAGGGTGCGGCCTTGGCCGCACCCCCTTGGGGTGCGGCCAAGCCGCACCCCACGCGGGGTGCGGCCAAGCCTCACCCCCTCGGGGTGCGGCCAAGCCGCACCCCCTTGGGGTGCGGTCAAACCCGCACCCCCTCGGGGTGCGCCCGGGCCGCACCCCCCTTGGGTGCGCCCATGCCGCACCCCTCGGGGTGCGGTCACGCCACGCTCCCTTGGAATATGGTCGCGTCGCCCTCCCCTCCCCACGCGGGGTGCGGCCGCCTACCTCTCCTTCTCTCCCGACAGGGGGGGCTTGCGGGAAGCCCTCACAGGCGTACTTTTCATCAAGAGCAGCACACCCCGATTTCTCCTTAGGGGTGCGGCTTACCGTTCCGCTATTCACCCGGAGCACTTTGCGGCATAATCAGGACGGCCCCGCAGTTCGTCGCACGCTTGGAGCACTTCAGCGCTAGCGTGCACTCAGAACGTTTCTGAGCACAGTCAGGAAGCCTTCTCACTTTTTGTCTTTCCGGCTTCTCACTTTTTGTCTTTCCGCCGTCTCACTTTTTGTCTTTCCGGCGTCTCACTTTTTGTCTTTCCGACTTCTCACTTTCTGTCTTTCAGGTTTCTCATTTTTCAGGAACGGCCAGTCACCTTTTTCACCTCCAACGGAACTGCCCAAACTGCCCGAAGGGCAAGGCGGTCATTTACGAAAAATGGCGATTCGTGTGCCCCAAATCGGAAAATATGATTCGTCCACCAAGCATTTATGGAAACTACCAACGACCAAATTACCGGACCGCCCCCGGCTAAAGCTATAAAAGGAGCCCCAGGGCTTCATTTGAAAGGACCTTGACTTCTGGACCCGGGAGAGCTCCTTGCAGACTTTTGCGGAATTCTCCTTCGGCGCTTGAAGATCTCCTTCGTGGACTTGAAGATCTTCATCATCCCGAAAGGCGACTAGCCTTCTCACTTTCGTTCTCCAGCATTCCCGGAAGGAAAAGGCGACCAGCCTTCTCACTTTCATTCTCCAGCATTCCCGGAAGGAAAAGGCGACCAGCCTTCTCACTTTCGTTCTCCAGCATTCCCGGAAGGAAAAGGCGACCAGCCTTCTCACTTTCGTTCTCCAGCATTCCCGGAAGGAAAAGGCGACCAGCATTCTCACTTTCGTTCTCCAGCATTCCCGGAAGGAAAAGGCGACCAACCTTCTCACTTTCGTTCTCCAGCATTCCCAGAAGGAAAAGGCGACCAGCCTTCTCACTTGCGTTCTCCAGCATTATCAGAAGGAAGAGGCGACTAGCCTTCTCACTTTTGTTCTCAGAAGGAAAAGGCGACTTGCCTTCTCACTTTGGTTCTCAGAAGGGAAAAAGACTTAGTTTTTCCGAGAGGTGGCCTGTCACCCTCGGAGTTCTCTCTCTCTCTCCATCATTGTAACGAGCAGCGGCCTGTCGCGATCGAGTTCTAGCGTACAAATTGTAACCCCCCAGGAGATAGTGAAGTTTGGTCGGCACAGCTCCGGCCGCGTGGTTTTTTACCCTTTCCGGGTTTTCCACGTTAAAAAATCCCATCGTACTCGACAAATCTCTAATTGACTGTTTGCGCGCTTAGTTCGCTCACGAGCTAAGGTGGTTCAAGTGGACCGGTCTACCAAGAGCCCTAAGCGTTCCGCAACAGTTTGGCGCCGTCTGTGGGAACTGGATTCCCAAATTCCAAGCAAAGAATTTCCGAGCGCGGTACCCCGCTTCGCCGGAGTTCACGGAACCGGCAAGAGTGGACACCTCCCCCGAGTTATCCGACGCGTGCAGTTCTTCAATTCTAGAGAACCCGGCAAAAGGGGCGCTCATCGCTGCACCCATCTGGCCCCTTTGGCCTGAATCGACTGGCAAACAGGCCCCTCCCGCGGGAGGACAGGATCCGGGCAACGACAAATATCAACAAAGGCGATCCCCTCTGTCAAAAATAGTTTTGGCATACCCGATTCCGTCATGGCTGAAGCTCCCGCGCTGCGAAGAGTTCCACGGGGCAGAGGACCCATACGAGCACGTTAACCACTTCCTGGTAATGATGCGGATGTTTGGACTGCCCGACCAGATCAGTTGCAAGATCTTCACCAAAACCCTGCGCGGGGACGCCCTCCGCTGGTATCAAGCCCTGCCAAACGGAGTGATTCACAACTTCACCGAGTTATCCCAACTGTTCGTCGAATGGCACGAAACGCGCTCAACAAAGATTCAAGAAGAAGAGAAGCCCGACACGGACGAACCACCCCTCCTAGGGGAGGCGGGACGAAGCAAGCAGCCAGAAAAGATCCGCACAAACTTTCACCAAGAGCGTCCCTGCGCATGGATGGACTTCACCTTGGACGCAAGCATAGGGAGTCCCCCCTGTGAGTTGAGGAAATCATTGATAACTCACCGCATCTCCTTCAACGTCCTATTCCTGGCAGCAATAGTTCGGCTCAAACTCCTGAGCGGGAACCTCAAGCTTAGGGCCAGCGACGCGGAGCTCCCAGATGGAACTACAGTACCAACCGTAGGAATTATCACCCTCCCCGTCCAAGTGGGGGTGCACCCAAAACCAGTCCAGTACAATGTACAATTCGTCGTCGCCGGAGCAGACTCCCCTTACGACGCAATATTTGGGAGCCTCCTACTGGACGCCCTGGACCACGACGTTTCCATGTCCGGACGCATGGCCAGCAAAGGGAGTTTTCTCAAAAGCGCGATGCACGGTCTCGACACACCTACCTCCAGGCTCCCTTGGATCAACAACAACCCATCACCGAAACCAAAGTATGAGAAGCAGGGTGCGCGGAAAGGCCACGCAACTCCTGCAATAGTTGGAAAAGCCAAACTTCAGGCAATGGCGGATCCGCCGCCCTTCGATATGAGTCGCAAGAGAAAGGGACAGCAGTAGCAGCCCGAGGAGGCCGAACTGCCCGCTCAGAACCAAACAAACCGCCCCCGAGAGCTGGCAAGCCAAGGCTCCCGAAACTTCACCCCGCTAAACACACCACGCGAACATATATTGTCCATAATCTGTAATAGCAAGATCATCCACTGGCCCAAAAAGCTCTCCCTGCACAGGGGAGATCAATCTCAGTTTTGCCACTTCCACAAAGGCCGAGGACACCGAACGGAGCAATGTGCTCGACTGAAAGATGAAATCGAACGCCTTGTCCAATTAGGACACTTAGAGGCCTTCCGCAAGGAGACACAGAAGAAGGCCAACGAAGGTCAACCGTCAGGCCACGGTCGCCCACCAAGCTGAACAACCGAAAAGACTCGGGCAAGCGTAACGCAAATGAAGCTCAACGTTATCTTCTCTTTCAATTAAACCTGTATCAGAAACTTATCGACTCCGGAATCGCAAGACTACACTTGCGCATGTATCAATATTCTTTTTTAAATTAAATTTTACTTGCTTTAAGCCATTCTACTGCAGGTACCGCTTCGGGGCCCTGCCCTGGGGACTTTGCACCGCCGTCGATTGAAGGTTCGCCCTTCTCCTCCTCCGTCAAGTCCCGGTGTCATAGGGGCCTGCCCCCCCCCCCCCCCCCACCCCCTGCGTTCACCTCGGTTTGAATACACCCGCTATTCACCGGCCAAAGCCGCGAGCACAGACTCGTGAACCAAAGCCGCGAGCACAGACTCGTGCACCAAAGCCGCGAGCACAGACTCGTGCACCAAAGCCGCGAGCACAGACTCGTGCACCAAAGCCGCGAGCACGGACTCGTGCACCAAAGCCGCGAGCACAGACTCGTGCACCAAAGCCGCGAGCCCAGACTCGTGCACCAAAGCCGCGAGCCCAGACTCGTGCACCAAATCCACGAGCACAGAATCGTGCGAGAAAGCCGCAAGCACAGACTTGCGCAAACTAACTTTTTATATATATATATATACATCTGTAAGTCGCGGGCTCCGTCTCGTGTGAAACTCATTTTGAAAACAAACAAACTATGCAGGTGCCAACAACCAGATTAACAGGATCGCACAAAGAAGTAAATACGATGAACACAATAGGAGGGTACAACCGCGTCAGCTCAACGCTGCGCACAAAACAGACAACAATACTGAAAGCGGAAAAGCAAAATGCAAACAAACCAACTCAAAACGACACACAAGCAAACAATGGCATGGAAAGCAAGGAAACAGAAGATGATCAACGTCAATCCTCGGCTGCGCCCGAGCACTCATCCTCTGAAAGGTCTCCCGCTCCAAGACTGGCGGTGTCACACCCGAACTTCCTCACCACCAGGCGAAGATTCTTCTGAATACCACGCTGGAAGGAAACTTCACGCTCCTCCTCCAACAGGGGCTCGACCTCCTTCATCATGACCTCGACACGGATCTCCTCCGCCATCTGGAACCGCTCCTCGACAAAAGCGAGGGAATCTCGGAATTCGGCCACTCCGGCCGTCTTGGCATCTTCAAGGCTGCGCTCGACAGACGACAGCCGCTCCACCTCACTTCGCAGAAACCCCAGCTCCCCCTCCATGCGGAACATCTCCCCCTGAGCTTCAGATAGCTGACGAAGCGCATCCTGGGCAAGAGCCTTGTCTCCGTCGTACGCCTCCTGCAACTTCTCAACCTCAGATTGGGAAGAAGAGAGGTCGGCCTCCAGCTGTTTGACACCGGACAAGTCGCGATCCCTCCTCCTCTGTAAAGCAGACATGTCCCTCTTCATCACGCTCAGCTCCTCCTGGAGGGAAATGTAGCTATCCTTGAGACCCACATAACAGTCATTCCACGTGAGAGCGACATTGGTCCTGCAAACACAAAAGAAGCAGTCAGGAAACATAAACAACGAAGTCAAAGACGAGTCAAGACCCAAGGAAGAAAAGCTTCGCTTACCCCAGAAGTCATCGCCTGAAGAGACGAGGAAACTCACCTCGACGTTGGTAAGGGGGGAGGCGGCGGAAAGTCTCCCTGCACGACTTGA
Source organism: Dactylorhiza incarnata (assembly GCA_033032865.1). Taxonomy (NCBI): domain Eukaryota; kingdom Viridiplantae; phylum Streptophyta; class Magnoliopsida; order Asparagales; family Orchidaceae; genus Dactylorhiza; species Dactylorhiza incarnata. The sequence continues at coordinate 68,866 of JAWHQI010001215.1, forward strand.
TTGGCGGTGGGGGACGTCAGGATCTCGACCTCCGGGTCGGATGGAATCGGCTCTCTCCGACAACGACTCGGGCCGGCCTCGTGATCGTGGCTCCCAGGCTCCGGCAAGGTAGAGCACGAACCAGGAACTCCGTTCTTAAAGAAAATCTTCCGTTTTTTCCCACGCTCCAGGGGAACCGCAGCCTCCCACTCAGGGTCCCAAGAAAGCCCCACCGAAAGCAGTCGACCCTCCTCCACGCAGTTGTGCACGCTGATCAAAGACTTCAACAGCCCCTCCCGGCCAGGAAAGCCGGGCATAGAAAGGAACTCGTCTTCCCTACCGGTCAGTCGGCGGCAGCGTCCAGGGAGTGACCTCCAAAGCTCAGGCAGCTCCAAACGATTCTGAACGTACCCATAGAGGGTATTCCCGTGGCGATAATCTATCTTCTCGCCAAAATGAAACCAGTTTTTGTTGCTCCAAACCTCGATCCGGCCGCCCGAGTCAGTGGTAGCCTCACACCAAACCTTGAAGAGCTCGAGTGAAAAGCGCGCACTGTGCTCTCGAAAGAACACCACCAGCCCCATGATATTCGACATCCCGGTAGGTGTAAACTGAGTAATTGGGACGCCGCAGAACCTGAATATTTCAATAGCCTCCTCGGATGGAGGGATGCGGAATCCGGACTTCAGGCAGCTCTCAGAAAGTGTCATGTAACCCATGGGCAGATTCTGGACACGCTCCTCCACCCCTGAAATTTTCACCTCGACATTCGGAGACAATCCAAACCGCTTGCGCCACACCTCGATTCGCGCACCGTCAAGTGAAGAGCGTAGGCGCATCGGCCTCGACTGACCGCCCCGCTTCGAAGCCTGAAAGGAAAAGCAAATGCACATAAGAACGAGCGTGTCAGAAAATCCAAAGTATTGCAAGTTCACACGCGGGGGCGCGCGGACATCGGCCGCACCCGGAGACACGCAGGCACCAGCCATGCGCAAGACCGCACGAGCATCAGCCGCTTGCGCCCTCACCCCCCTTCGCCGCGATGGAGCCGCGCACACCGCCCGCACGAGGGCACCCACCTGTGCGCAGGCGCGCAAGGGAAGCACCCACGCACGGGCGCGTGGGAGAAGCACCCGCGCGCAAATGCGGCCCCACGCGCGCGGGAGCGCACAGGGGCAGCACCCTCGCGCAATGCGGCCCCACGCGCGCAGGCGCGCAGGCACAGCACCCGCGTGCGGGAGCGCACAGGGGAAGCACTCCCGCGCATGCGCGGCACCCGCGCGCGCGGGGCGCGGGGCAACAGCACCCACGCGCGGGAGCGCGCGGGGGCAGTACCCGCGCGCGCCAGCCGGGCGCCCCTCCGCCGGCCCCGGCCGTGCGCCAGCGCGCCCGGGCGCGCGCCACACGGGCGCCCCTCCGCCGGCCCCGGCCGTGCGCCAGTGCGCCCGGGAGCGCGCCGTCCCCCCGCCGGCCGTGCACAGCACCCGCGCGTGCGCCGCCCCTCCGCCGGCCGCGGCCGTGCGCAAGCGCACCCGGGCGCCGCCCCTTCGCCCGCTCCGGCCGCGCGCACGGGCGCCCGGGGGCCGGTCGCCCAAGCGCCCCCTCGCCGCCCGCTTTCCCGTCCGCCGCCGGCCGTTTTTTCCCTCCGCTCTTATTTTGAAAAAACAAAAAACAAAGACAACTTACCCCAACCATCGTTCGGCGCGCACTGCAGAGATGACGACCAGATCCACTGCCAACTATTCAAAAACCCTCGCACTCCCTCCCAAGGTTTGGACTACGAAGGTTTGGGGGGATTATGATGGGTACTCATAATAGAGCCTCATTTTTATAAGAATGCCTAGCGGAGATATTCATAAAAGGAAGCAAAATATTTCCAAAGACGACGATCGTTTCTAAAAGCGGACAGTTTCCAAAATCTCTCCTCCCCCAATTCGGCAGTAAAAGTAAGACGCACAAAGCCACCGCAAACACGACAAAGACTCCCCCTCCCGTCACGGGAGGAATCCCCGCCATCGCGCCGCGTCCCGAAAGGGGCGCGGCCAAGTCGCGCCCCCGTAGGGGGCGGCCAAGCCGCGCCCCACGCGGGGTGCGGCCAAGCCGCGCCCCCCGCGGGGTGCGGCCAAGCCGCGCCCCCCGCGGGGTGCGGCCAAGCCGCGCCCCCCGCGGGGTGCGGCCAAGCCGCGCCCCGCACGGGTGCGGCCAAGCCGCGCCCCGCACGGGGTGCGGCCAAGCCGCGCCCCGCACGGGGTACGGCCAAGCCGCGCCCCGCACGGGGTGCGACCAAGCCGCACCCCCTCGGGGTGCGGTCAAAAACCGCACCCCCTCGGGGTGCGCCCGGGCCGCACCCCCCCTTGGGTGCGCCCATGCCGCACCCCCTCGGGGTGCGGTCGCGCCACGCTCCCTTGGAATACGGCCGCGTCGCCCTCCCCTCCCCACGCGGGGTGCGGCCGCCTACCTCTCCTTCTCTCCTGACAGGGGGGCTTGCGGGAAGTCCTCACGGGCGTACTTTTCGTCAAGAGAAGCATGCCTCGATTTCTCCTTAGGGGTGCGGCTTATCGTTCCGCTATTCACCCGGAGCAATTTGCAGCATAATCAGGACGGCCCCGCAGTTCGTCGCACGCTTGGAGCACTTCAGCGCTAGTGCGCGCTCAGAACGTTTCTGAGCACAGTCTGGAAGCCTTCTCACTTTTTGTCTTTCCGGCTTCTCACTTTTTGTCTTTCCAGCGTCTCACTTTTTGTCTTTCCGGCGTCTCACTTTTTGTCTTTCCGGCTTCTCACTTTCTGTCTTTCAGGTTTCTCACTTTTCAGGAACGGACAGTCGCCTTTTTCACCTCCAACGGAACTGCCCAAACTGCCCGAGCCGCCCAAACTGCCCGAAGTGCAAGGCGGTCATTTACGAAACATGGCGATCCGTGTGCCCCAAATCGGAAAATATGATTCGTCCACCAAGAATTTATGGAAACTACTAACAACCAAATTACCGGACCGCCCACGGCTAAAGCTATAAAAGGAGCCCCAGGGCTTCATTTGAAAGGACCTTGACTTCTGGACCCAGGAGAGCTCCTTGCAGATTTTTGCGGAATTCTCCTTCGGCGCTTGAAGATCTCCTTCGTGGACTTGAAGATCTTCATCATCCCGAAAGGCGACTAGCCTTCTCACTTTCGTTCTCCAGCATTCCCGGAAGGAAAAGGCGACCAGCCTTCTCACTTTCGTTCTCCAGCATTCCCGGAAGGAAAAGGCGACCAGCCTTCTCACTTTCGTTCTCCAGCATTCCCCGAAGGAAAAGGCGATCAGCCTTCTCACTTTCGTTCTCCAGCATTCCCGGAAGGAAAAGACGACCAGCCTTCTCACTTTCGTTCTCCAGCATTCCCAGAAGGAAAAGGCGACCAGCCTTCTCACTTTCGTTCTCCAGCATTCCCAGAAGGAAAAGGCGACCAACCTTCTCACTTGCATTCTCCAGCATTCTCAGAAGGAAGAGGCGACTAGCCTTCTCACTTTTGTTCTCAGAAGGAAAAGGCGACTAGCCTTCTCACTTTGTTCTCAGAAGGGAAAAAGACTTAGTTTTTCTGAGAGGTGGCCTGTCACCCTCGGAGTTCTCTCTCTCTCTCCATCATTGTAACGAGCAGCGGCCTGTCGCGCTCGAGTTCTAGCGTCCAAATTGTAACCCCCCAGGAGATAGTGAAGTTTGGTCGGCACAGCTCCGGCCGCGTGGTTTTTTACCCTTTCTGGGTTTTCCACGTTAAAAAGTCCCAGCGTACTCGACAAATCTCTAATTGACTGTTTGCGCGCTTAGTTCGCTCACGAGCTAAGGTGGTTCTAGTGGACCGGTCTACCAAGAGCCCTAAGCGTTCCACAACAAAAATCATGATAATTCTATATTGGTTGCAAATTACTAGGATGCATGTGTCAGAAAGTGAACAAAGGGAGAACAACATGTTCAACTCAAAAGATTCTATACCAGAGGACCATCCTTCATTCAGTAACTCCATAGCTTTGAAATACAAACAATTCCGTTTTAAATTTTTTGGGAGGGGTTCATTAAACTTATTAAAAATGAGATTGATCAAGTTTATTGGAACTATCATTGTCAAATGTTTTATTCATAACATAGCACTAGGAAACCCCAATTAATAACATACAAAGAGGTTACTCTGCTTGACGTCAATGGAGGGCTCTACCTTAAGATATTAGAGGACTTGAACACCTTTTGCAACAATAATGCTACATGTATACTGTCGCCTAAGGCTTGTTCTGCTCGAAATGCTTAGTAGACAAATAATTCAAATGATAAATAGTCAAAAATCTTTCGCGACAATAATGGTATCAATGAATTATTTTCAAATATTATCTTGGCAAGATTAATATTAGATTATGGTATTATCGTTGGCATGTGAGGTTGGCCCTCTCATCGGGATATTGAAGGATCACATTTGATTACTCATGAAGTCTAAAATCAATGAAATATGGCTAAGATACCCTGTACAATTTTATAATCTCATTTGTATGGGTGGAAGAGGTTCAATTTTAGTCTGTCTGAACCCAAACAGAAACTTAACCGCTCTATATTACCTCAGTTCAGTTTTATATCATTTTATTCGATTGTGGAAAATTTTGGATGTAATGTGTTATATAAGAGTTACCCATTTTACGTAAGGACTTAGTTATAATCATAATTTAAATGTTAAATAGTATTTATTATTGAATTATATAATTATTTATTAATAATCATAATATAATTATGTATCAACCCTTAAAAGTAATTTAGGCTTGGGGCAGATTGTTGACATTTGCTATTAAATGATTCAATCTTTAGTTCAAAATGTATTTGATAGTCTAATGCATATGATTATTTATTTTATGTGCTCCAACGCCATTCATGAATCATTTCCAAACACCTTTGCTAATATAAATGGCTAGATAGTATTTTTGACATCAATTAAAATCTGTATTGTTTGGTTTTCTCAATTTTAATTTATAGAAAACTGAAACAAACTGAGCGGTGTGAGTATTGGTTCAGTTCAAGTGGTTCAGGTCGGTTTTGTTTTTCATGCACACTCCTAATGACATGTCCATCTCATTTCAAATTGATATAACAAAATACAAAAAATGTGTAACTAAATTTAACTGTTATCATATATTTATGTTAAGTTCATTGGCCTCTCGCCCCCAAGGGGAACTCCCCCCCCCCCCCCCCCCCCCCCCCCCTCCTGCCCCCAAGGGGAACTTTTCCACCTGATGATAGGTCAAGACCATGGCCTAGTAATGATTCAGGAGAGGTCACATGAAGATTGCATTGTAGCTGCTTGGTGATTCTATCACCAGGAAGGGCTCCTGCCTAGTTATCCCGCATATAATCATTGAGAGGTCGACGCATCCTTCAACCTCTTTTCTATCGCCCGAGAAGCTGTACAAGGGCCCATCACAAGCCTTCAATGGCTTACTGGTATTCACGGTGTCGAACTCTAGTTTAAAAAGTATGTTGACCGAGCTACCAGTGTCGATAAGAATCCTTGACCGAACTACCGGTTCAATTTTGGTAATTTTAATATAGGAGCAGTTTAGAGGTTCGTATGAACATGTCATAGTAAGATCACTTGATTCCTTTGTAATAGACCATTTTCGTATGTGTATAACTGAAGACCCATACTCAGTCCAACAACCTCCCGTCCTCTGTGTTTTCGTCGAGCATAATTGACATGACGTCTCTCTCTTATAATCCACCCATGTGAAGTGTAAAGTTCAATTGCTTTCATCGTCCGATAGATTTATACAACCCTTTCCCAGAACATCATTTATTGCAGTCATATGCTCCTCCTTTTTCACTGAACTTGCGAGCTTCTAGGTCTCTCCATCTCCTATCTTCCATCATTTGGAGGTCCTCGAAGGGCAGGCAAGGAGGAGGTGCACTGAGAGTGGAGGTTTTAGTTCTTATTTATCTTATTAAAAGATCTTGTTTAAGTTTTTCTTTAAAGTAATGCTATATATATAGATATGTATGCTGGGTGAGGAATAAAATCAAGCACTAACAGTGCATAAGAAAATCACAGCACAGCAATACTAAAATTAAAGTAAAAACAAACAAAACCAGATGACACAAGATATATAGTAGTTCCCCTCAACTGGGTACATCTACTCTTCTACCCACTGGTAGGAATCCACTAGGAGGGTGTTGATAAGGTGCCCTCACACCAAGGTGATTTTGATAAGGTGTACACACACCAGGTGAGCTGTTGATAAGGTGCTCTAACCAAGATGCAGGTTTTTGCTAAGGTGCCCTGTCACCGGGAAGAAAAATAGAAAAGATTATGCTGTTCTTCTCTTTTGATAAGAAGACTCTTGATGAATATGTTGAAGAGAGCTCCCCCTGTCTGATGTAGTTTGATGACAGCTTGTGGAGGCTCCTTCTCTTGATTCCAAATCCTTTGTTCTTCTTCTTCTTGCAGTTTTAAATCCCTGAGCAAATGATAGTGTTTGATGTCTCAGGTTGTATATGATCTGCAAGAGAAGAGTTTAGCAAAAACAGAACAAGATAAAGTAATAAAGTTGTTCTCTGTTTTTGCCCATGTTCTTCTTTTTCTCTTCTTCTTCTTCTTTTCTTTTTCCTGTACAGAAGGTGTAAAATATATTCTGTCTATGTCTTCTCCTTGTCTGTATAGCAATATGATATGTATATATAATCTGTCGTCAGAGAGAGCAGAATATACTCTGCTTATATATAATAATCTGTTGTATATCTTCTGCAGTATAAAATCTGTTGCTGTATAAAAGCTGTAGTCCTTTTTCCTTCTTTTGCTTGCTGCAACGGCTATAACAATTAATGCTTCCGCCAAACAGCTATAACATTTAATGCTTGCAAGCTGTAATGTCAGATCAACAATATATATATATATATAGAAATATATAAATTTTACTTTAATAAGGTCTGAAAGTATAATATAATATAAAATACAAATCTGCCTAAAATTAGTCGAGCTGAGCTCAACTTTCGTCGACCTCAAACATTTCAGTCGTCGACCTCAATATTAATATCACTGTTTCTGAATAGCAGTTGGATTTCGTCGAGCGTCGTTCGTCATTCGTCGACCTTGGTTCCACGTTCGTCGATCGCAGCTTCCTTGCTATATAATCTGTTGAGCTCTGTTTATATAAGCTCTGTTCGCCGATCACCGTTCGACGTTTGCCGAGCGCCGTTCGACGAAATGTCGAACTGAAATTAATATATGAAATATTTTATTTCTCTTAAATTTTCTTTATATTAATTTCTCTTATAATATTAATTAGCCTATACTTATATATATATATATATTTCTTAGTATATTATTTATATATATATTATTCTTTTCAGCCTTTTAATTTAATAAGATATTTAATCTAAGTTGTAATATATATTATGATATAAACTTAGATACTAGAGGTGGATCCTAACTCAAATCAAAACTAAGGTTCCAACATGCACTTTCTTATGCATGTCGATGTATGCGGCATGTTGAAGATGGACGCGGAAAAAGTTCAGCAATCATGGAATGGTAACCACCAACCAAGATACTGAGTTGAGATCATTCCTTTGGCAACTAAATTACTACAAGCGGTTTATTTAGGGGTTTTCGAGGAGAGCAGACTTGCTGACGGAATTGTTGAAGAAAGACGGTTATAGTACCACATCCGCAATAACTGTATAATATAGGTCTAGCCAGGCCCCCATAACATATGTACATCACAAACACATTAAAACAAAGTATAAACATATAAATCCCAATACAATATCATCTCTATTAGCACAGCGGAGGTGAAGTTCTACAAAGAGTGTCAACAAAATTCTAAATAGTACAACAAGTTTTTGGCCTTAAGGCATATACAAAATAAGTTTATGACAAATCAAACATACTTCATAAACTACCTCGGCACGCAAGATGAAACATCAGTGTACGAAAGTACAAAAGTTAAGAAGGAAAACACTTCACGAGGCTATTTCTTTTTGTCTTTTTCAGCCGGCTAGCGTGCACCTGCTTCCAATTCATGCTCTGCAACCAAATACTATGAGAGAGTAAATGAGGGTTCGCTATGAGTTGACCGCAAACCACATAACAAACCCACGTCTCCCAGCCATCCCAACGGACCCCGGGGAACCACATCATCCGGCAAATTAGCACTTCGTATGCAAATGACATAAGCATAAACATGCACATCACAAACTATATCATAGATGTAAGACCCTTTTTTTTTCTTTTTGAAAACCCGGGTCTTATGCACAGAACCGCCGCTTTGTGGTAACACCATCACTCGGTAAGGTCACCACCACAAAACGCCGCTTCTGCCGGCCATATCGATCACAAAAGATGTAAGCATCAACAAACTTACAAAAGTTCAAGTCCACATCACATAGAAAATAAAACCATCAAAAGAGATGTCCACATACAGTAACTGAATAAAAGATAACAGTAATAATAAAGGGCTCCTGCCCTATACATCAATTCCTCACTACAATTTCACTCGCGGAAGCATAATCTACTAAAACTAATAGAACACTCACGGGTACTGTCATCGGTGCTCCCGTGCTAGTCTGTCCCGCCTCCATCTGCACCGTCCTCTGGTATTGCAGCGTCTCCTCGATCCCCTAAAATGATAAGGTCCAATCCCCCACCCTCCCCCGGTGACTCCTAGGCACCGTGCGGGAAGGATGAAGCGGAGGACATCAAGGGGTATAATCAAAAGCAGATGACAATGAATCTAACTACGGAAAGGTCTATTGTTATGCAATATATAGTACAATGAGTAAAGCAGTAGGAGGTAAAACAGAAACAAGTAAGCAGAAGTAATAAGTAAAGCAATAGTAAAGAAGGGCAATAAGGAAAAACAGTAATAAGAACAAGCAACCTTAGTGTAAAGGAATGCCCATACAAACCTATAGACCAAGGGGTCGTTTAGCAGGGTCTATCATATAAAAACTCACATAACAAATTTATACGATAGGGGTAGGGGTTGAAATGAAAAGTTAATGATATGTCATGCAAGTGCAACTCACACACTTCGACTCAATGCGCACAGACCTTCAGTTCCCCCTTTTTGGAGCTAGCAAAACTCCCATGATACTCCCGTAGTGGCAAACGAAAGCGGTGGGTTGGGCCTCGCCCACCTCTAGGTTGGTATCTGTACTACCTAACCTAGACCTATCGAATGCGTCAAAGCTAAGAACACAACAACGGAGCTCCTGCGTACTCTTGCTTGCCAGTCCACCAAACTTTTCTTGGTAAAGTGCTATCCACACTTACCGAGCCATAGTATCGAAGTCAGTGCGACGACCGTCAGCACTAAAGACACACCACCTTTATGCACATGCAGTTATGATTACCATCTATTTCCGAGCCACAAGCTCCCCGGGCTAACCCGCCCATCACCATAACCTTCCGAGCCACCGGCTCGCCGGACCAACCCGTCCTCACCAACAAGCATTACTGAGTCACATGCTCACCGGACTAACTAGTCCGCTGCTACAACCACCGAGCCTACCGCTCGCAAGTCCAAACCTAACTAACCTCCCGTAACCATGGAGTGTGGGTGTGTGCATTATTAAGTTAATCTTGCACCGCCATTTATTCCTGCACTTTAGGGTTAACCATGGACTTCCCGAGGACTACCTTGTGAGGGGCTCGCTACGGTACTACGAACTATAATGGGATGACACCCCAAGGCTCCCTTTCCAAGGCACTTAATGTTATTAGTGACTAACCATAAGTATACCCTTCTTATCGTTACACTGGGATTAACCCTAAACATTTTATGACTTCCTAAGGGAAAGACGATTTATCGTCAATCCCTAGCACTACCTTGCCCATCACCGGGCACATTCAACACACCAACTCCCATTAGTGATCTCCAGTCTCCTCAACTAGACAAGGTACATCCTCTACCTTCCATTCCCACCTAGTGGACTACTAGTTAACCTAACACTATAGTTTCTACTATACGCAGACCAAAATGAACAACATGAGTTGCATAAGAGGAGGTACTCCAAATAATCATCCACATGACTCAAGATTATTACTGGAAGACTACCATGATGTTATAAGACTAAATCCAGAGAATCATATTTTCCCTTATTAAATTGGCATGTATTATAATTTTCCTCAACACTGACCCAATATGAAATGGAACATGAAGTATAAAATCCTCTTATGATATGACCTCCACAAAATTATGGAAAATCTATGGTGTCAAAATAACAGCAAATACCTAATGCCACAATTTTACAGTAAGTTATTGGACTCCAATTATAACATTAAGTAATTATCCAAAACTGGAAATTAAAGAAGGAACCACAAAAAATACTTGTCCAAAAATTATGGTAAAATTACCAGACCTTTATATTGATCAGAAAGGTCTACTGACTAAATTTCAGAATTTATCAAAACTAATTAGTGACATAATTAAAAATATTCCAAGTAAACCCATACAAGGGAAAATTGTGAAGTAACCTACTGATAAATAATTCCAAAAATTATACAAAAATTCACAGAGCTTTCTAATGCCCTAAAATGTCCTACCACCAAGTCTCGCAATTTTCCCGATATTATTTGGCCCTCATTTTTTTATCATAATCTTAAGACAAAATAGATGACTTGTGAATGAAGTACAAATTATATCGATTCAAAAATTACACAAAATTATCAGAGGCATATATCATGATTTTATGTAATCTACCAAACTTTCATCAACATCCAAGATTATTTGAGCATGTAAATTTCTTTTATAAGAAGGTTCCCTAGAAAGGTTATAACCTAAATCAGAGGGGTAAGTGTTCCTAAAATTCTCATAAAATTTTCTAGGGTATATTTACACCCTATGAACTTATCTACCAAGTTTCATGACCATTCAAGAACATATGCCCCTATGTCCTTCACAAGGCTCAAAGTTCAACCCTGGGGTTAGAACTAGGGTCTTAGGGCATATCAACCCTAGTTCACCCCAAATCACACATGGGAGTGTTTTATGTGACCCTAAACTAGTGGACAAAGTTTCACATTATCTTGATGAGATTTGACCACCTAATTCCATCATGTGCACTTTTGGCCTAGTTTGACCTAATTTGACCAAACTTGGGTTAACTAATTACACAACCAAATCAGTCCCAATTGGGATGAAATTTTTACCATAGTCATATAATAACCCTAAGAGGCACCCACCAAAATTTGGATGATATTGGAGGTCATTAGAACATATAATTAATTAATATATGGATTATTAAATTTTTAAAAACCTTAGAAAAATATTCTCCAAAAATTCCCATCTTTGGATATGTTATGGGTGTAGGTACAAATAGCCTATGTGTCGATTTTCAAGTCAATATCCTTTCCCAATCAAAAGTTATTCAAGAAATAGTGGATGTCCTACCCTAGGGACCAATCCCACTAAAATGGCCCTACAGGGAGCTATATTGCTCATTTTGGGCTGAAATAGATTTTAAATTAAAGTACACACCAAGGGCTACAACTTTAGTGTTGGCAACCTTTTTATCAGAGTGGCCTAAGTATTTTAGACAATTTATTCAAAATACTGCATAATATGTGGCAGAAATGAAATAATCATATAATCATTTAATGCATCACACAACACAGATCTTGGCGCAAAATCGACGGCATCGGGTCGTCTTCACCAGTGAACCAACGACCCCGATCGCCCTCACCTGGGCCATCTTCCACCCCGTTTTCCCGACCACCTGAGCGCCGCCCCGGCCGGCCAATGCCACCACCACCTCCGTTGAGGTGGTGGCCGGTGATTAGGGGTGGTTGGCCGGCCGGAGGTGGCCGAAATGGGGAGTTCAAGCGGGGGAAAGAGGGCTCGAAACGAGCCCCTTCGAGAGCTTGATTCGAGCCCGATTTGGCTCGAATCAAGCCACAAAACAGATGAGGATCTAGCACTAGGGGAGAGAGGGAGGATCGGACCTGTGTGGTAGCCTGGTGTCGCGAATTCCGGCGGGTTGCCATGGCCGGAGCTTGAGCTTTTGGTGCCTTGTCAATCTAGGCCTCCACTGCACGATTCTCTCTAGAATAAGGGGGATTTCACTCCTCTCACTGCTCTGAAGGTGTTAAAGGGTTCAATTGGAGGTAAGAGGGGGGTTTCACTTGGTGGCCATTAATGTCCCTTGATGAAGGATTTCAGTTTCATCTAGGGGAGATGAATTGGGCATCAATGTGGCTGGGAGAAGGCTGGAAACTCCTTCTCTCGCCAAGAGGAGATGAATGGTGACATTAATGGGGGAGATTGAAGGTTTCTTCTTCCTCCCCATTAATCCCCCCTCTTTCTCTCTCTATCCCATTTTGGAATTTCTCTCTCCTGGACGATTTTCTTGAAATTGAATGGCCAATTCAGTAGCACCCAACCCCATTTGGTGGTGGACCACCTCAATTGGGTCTAGCCCAAGTGGATTGGGCTTGATTAGGTCAAAATAGGTCATTTTGACCTAAATTTGAGGTAGAATTGACTTTGGTCAATTTGACCATTTGGGTTAACCCCAATGGGTGGTTGGTCACCCATTGGCCTCCCTTAAGGGTTATGAAGGTCTAGGTATGGTCAATTTGGCAAGGTGAGGGTCAATTGACCTTTAATAGGACACTTTGACCAAAATAGAGCTAGGGTAGACTTTTGTAAAATTGGCCAAATTGGAGGTCCCATGATGAGGCTTTTTGGTCCATTGGGTCCCTAGGATCCCCATAAGGGTAGGGGCAAGGTCAATTTGGCATGGTGGAGGCCAATTGACCCTAATTAGGCTACTTGACCAATTTAGGGTTATGGTGACTTTGGTTAATTTGGACTCTTTAGTTGACCCCAATGGGTCCTTGGTGCTCTAAGGGGACCCCTAATGGGTTAGGGATATTATGGTGGGGTCAAAGGATCAAGGTGAGGCCCTAAAGTTCAACCATATGCTTGTTAACTAGAAATTGTTATTTGAAGACCACTGTGGTTTTCTCCTTCTTGCCTATGTTCACATGGTCTTAAATGCTTCCTATGGTTTTGTCATGACTTGGTCATGACAAAGTCAACTTAGGGGTCTAGTTGTTTGGGGGATGTTACATATGTCAATACATAAAAATAAAAATTTCGTCCCCAAAATTCAGGTTATGCCCGTGGGGATCCTATAACAAGTGATTAAATGTAACAACCCAAAAATTAAGTTATACCTATCGTAAAGAGCTCCAGATACTTTTGCTGTATCAAGTCTAGTGGCTCCCATGTGTGCTCCTCCTGTCCATGATTCCTCCACATGACCATGACTAAAGGAACCTTCTTGCGCCGCAGGACTCGCATTTCTGTATCGTCTATCCGGACCGGCTCCAGGTAAACCGATCGATCAGTAGCTACTGGCCCCTCTGTAGTAGATATCTGCTGCTCTAGCCATAGTAGAGCCCTATTAAGTGAGGAGACGTGGAATCCGGCGGTACCTCCAGTCTTTAAGCTAAGGGTTTGATCCGCTCCAGGATCCTATAGGGCCCCGTATATTTTGGACTAAGCTTCTTTCGCCAGCGTACCCGCGAGACTCCAAGCATTGGGCGTATCTTCAAGAATACCTGATCTCCCACCTGGAACTCTACCATACGATGCCGCACATCGTAATACTTGGCGTGCCTGCTATGGGCCTCCATCGTCCTATCTCAAATCAGCCGCACCTGAGCCTCTGCGTCCTCCACAAACTCTGAGCCGAGTGCCTTGGGATCCTCATCCTGGATCCAAGACAACGGGGTCCTGCATCTCCTTCCGTATAAAGCCTCGTAGGGTGTCATGCCAATGCTAGCCTGGTGAATGTTGTTGTATGAGAACTCGACCAACGACAACAGTCTATCCCATGGCTCCCCGCGGTCTAGAATACATAGGCGTAGAAGATCTTCCAAGGTCCAGTTGGTATGCTCTGTTTGCCCATCTGTATGGGGGTGGAATGTAGTGCTGAATGTCAATCTTATGCCCAGGTAAGCCTGCACCGCTCTCCACTCCCTCGATGTAAATCGTCCATCCTGATCCAACACAATCGTCCAAGGCACGCCATGGTACCTAACAAACTGCTCCACGAACATTCGTACCAAATCACAGACCGGAGTGTCCTTTTTGACTGGAATGAATCTGAACACCTTTGTCAGTCTGTCGACGATCACCCATATCGAATCATTCCCCGGATGTGATCGGGAAAGACCGTGTATAAAGTCCATCGCAATGTCGTCGAACTTCCACTCTGGCACCGGGAGTGGCTACAGTAGTCCAGTAGGGTTCTAGCATTCCGCCTTCACGAGCTGGCAAGACTCACAGTGGGTCACAAAATATGTGATATCCCTTTTCATGCCCGGCCAATACATGGTCCTCTTCATGTCCGTTGTCATCTTGGTGCTACCCAAGTGCACCGAATACCTACTGCAGTGAGCCTCTGTCATGATGTCCTCCCGAATCCGGCCTCCTGCTGGTATATATACTCGGCCTCTAAAGCTCAACAGATCGTCCTTCAATGAATAGTCTCCGACTGAGCCTGCCTCCAAGGCTATGAATATCGGCTCTAGCTTGGCATCCCGCCTCTGCCCATCCCTGATGCGGTCTCGGATGTCATATGTGGTACTCATCGTCGCCAGGCACTCCTCATAAAGCTCTGGATCATCCTCGGATACTAAGGAGATCTGCATGTCCTCGAACATCTGTACTAGCTCTATGGCCATCAACTGGGGCTCTGCTCCAGACGTGGTATCTCTCCTGCTCAGTGTGTCCGCTACCACATTCGTCTTCCCTGGGTGGTAATGCATCGTGCACTGGTAGTCGGATAAGAACTCCACCCAGCGTCTCTGTCAAATATTCAGCTCCTTCTGCGTATCTACGTACTTCAGATTCTTGTGATCTAAAAATATGTCGCATTGGACGCCATAGAGGTAGTGCTGCCAGATCTTCAGAGCGAATACAACCGCTCCCATCTCCAAGTCGTGCACCAGATAATTCCGCTCATGGTTCTTCAACTAGAGGGAAGCGTATGTTATCACGTGCCCGTTCTGCATCAGAACGACACACATCCCCTGGTATAATGCATCTGTGTACACCTGGAATCCTTCTTTTCCCGATGGAAGGGCAAGGATGAAGGCTGTCGTAAGCCGACCCTTTAGCTCCTGGAAGGCCGCCTCGCACTACGACGTCCAAAAAAATGCATTATCCTTCTTCGTCAGGGATGTGAGCGGGAAGGCTATCTGGGAAATTCCCTGTGCGAACTTCCGGTAATAACTGACAAGTCCCAAGAAGCTATGCACGTCGGTGTCCATCTTCAGCGGTGGCCAATCTCGTACTGCCTGGATATTTGTTGGATCCACTGTTAGACCAGATCCACTGATAAGATGACCTAGGAAGGCCACCTCCTTCAGCCAAAACTGACACTTGTTGAACTTCGCATACAGGCGGTGCTCCAAAAGTTTCTCCAACGTTAGTGCCGAATGACGTGCATGTTCCTCCTCCGTCCTTGAATAAATGAGGATGTCATCGATGAACATGATGATAATGATGTCGAGATATGGCTCGAACAACTAGTTCATCAAACTCATGAATGCTGATGGTACATTCGTGAATCCAAACGGCATCACTGTGAACTCATATAGTCCGTATCAGCTGCTGAAAGCCGTCTTCGGGATGTCCTCCTCCTGAATCCGCAACTGATAATATCCTGATATCAAATCCAGCTTCGAGAAGCAGTGTGCTGCCTCTAGCTGGTCAAATAGCCCGTCTATCCTCGGCAAAGGGTACGAGTTCCGCACCGTCAGTCTGTTCAGGGCTCAATAATCAATGTAGAGTCTGAGAGACCCATCCTTCTTCTTCGCGAATAACAACGGAGCTCCCCAAGGCGAGGAACTCGGTCTGACAAACCCAGCTTCCACCAGCTCCTGCAGCTGGCTTCGAAACTCTGCTAGCTCCTTCAGGACCATCCGATAAGGAGCTCTAGATACCGGCTTAGCCCCCGACACCAGCTGGATCTGAAAATCCTTCTCGCGGTGCAGTGGCAGCCCTGGCATCTTCTCCGGGAATACGTCGGCAAATTCCCATACTACTGGGATACTAGCCACAGAATCCTTCTCCTCAATCGCCTCGAACAACACCTGGTATACCTCATCTCCCTGTAGGTGGGCCTTGACGGCCTGAACAGATGATAATGAGAGAAGGGAGGGGGTATGATACCTTCGACTACTACTTTTGTGTCCTCATACTTCAGAACAATCCTTCTTGCCGGTCAGTCAATCCTTATTTTGTTCCCGTGCAGCCAGCTCATGCCCAAGATCATGTCGAAGTCTTTCATCTTCAAGAGCGTCGTCGGTGCTTCGAATAGCTTCCCTCCAATCTCCACATTCATGTTGCACTTTGCGTTCGTTACTTTCTCCGATCTGTCCAGGAACTGCACCCTCCTGTGGATGCCCTCGAAGTGCTGGACTTGGTCCAGATCGTCAACGAATTCTTCCGAGACGAATGAGTGTGAGGCACCCGTATCAAATAGTGTATGCGGGCTTACCGCAGATGAGAACTATACCTGGGTGATTTTTGTTTGTTTGGTTCAATGCTAAGGTAAAGCTAAGGTTTGCTAGTACTAATCATCATAAAAAAAAAGACATTAAAAAGTACCTGTAATGACCCTTGCGGGGTCCCGGGGCTGAGCTAGGTCCAGAGCGTACATCTGGTCCCTGTTCTGTCTCAAGTATCTGCCCTGAAATCCATGCCCTCGACCACGTCCTCGGCCCCTGAAATGCTGATCCGGTGTGGCAGCCTGTAGTGCTGGTGGTGCATTCCTCTTAGGGTAGTTCCTCTGGATGTGGCCAGTCTGGTGGCAATGGTAGCACTCCGGTGGGGGAGGTGGACCACCTCCTCATATCCTCGGCATCTCCCGCAGCTGTAGAGGCTGCAGAGCCAACACCTGATGCAGGACGCCGGGGCCCCAACCGCACCCCGTGGCATCACACCAGCTAGTGAACCACGACCAAGCACGCCTGACAGAAGAACTGCAGTTCAGGCACCCCAACCCGTCTCCGCGCCTGTTCTCAGCGCGGCGGGTTGTTGAGGCTGGGGCTCGATCCCTAGACCTCCTTGATAGGTCAGTTGGTGATAAGGCCTGTTAGGAGAGGTTCTTATCAAGGAGGTCTGGGGATCGAGCCCCAGCCTCAACAACCCGACGCGCTAAGAACAAGCGCGGAGATGGGTTGGGGTTCCTGGACTGCAGTCCTTTTGGAAGGCGTGCTTGGCCGTGGTCCGCTAGCTGGTGTGATGCCATGGGGTACGGTCGGGGCCCCTCCCGGCGGGGCCGGTCCTCCATTCTTCTCTCCCCAATGTAACGACCCTTCTGCTAGTCTCTCCTGCCACTCCTTCCCTGGTCCTCTATCGGCCTCTTCCTACCTCGAACAAGGTGCTGGTGGGCTTCTAGCTTCTTGGCCATACTACCGTCGGAAACAAAAAGGAGTACCTGCCTCAGCTTGTCACTAAGTCCCTTGTAGAATCTCTTTGTGTAGCCTGCATCATTCAGCTGATAGGAGTCCGCAAACCGGGCTAGGTGTGTGAACTCTCGGTGATACTGCACCACTTTCCTGCTACCCTGCCTCAACTGCAGGAACCTATCTTTTAGCTCATCCCTTGCTGACTGCGGTATGTAGTGCTCCAGTAGCGTCGTCTTGAACTCATCCCATGAGATGTCAGCCGCCTCTAGTCCAGCATAGGTGGTGTCTAGTAGTGACTTCCACCACCTCTTCGCATGAGATTCCAGGCACGAAACCACTAGGGGTACTGCCATGTCCGTTGGACACTGTATCCCTGCCAGCATCTCATACATGATGTCTACCCACTCCTCAGTCTGAACCATTGTCTCTGTCCTAAGGTATGATGGAGGGGAAAGTCCTCGGAAGGCGCTCATCCAGTTGGCCCCGGGGTTTGCTGAAGAGCCTGTGTCTGCTGTGCCCTGAATGCCTCCAGTATGGCTGTTAGTGTCTGCCCCATCTCCATTTGCTGAAACGGAGTAGGAGACGGTGGTGATGGGACGACGTTTGGAGTCGGAGGCACTCCATGTTGTGCGGTAGGGTTCGTCACAGGCTACAAAAGAAAATTGACACGAGGGTTTGCCTAAAAATTCAGTTAAAAGTGAACTTTTCATGTGATTCCCCATATGGGCACACCATTGCTTCCGCTTCTTAGTTTGTCCTCAAACTAAACTTGCGCGGGGTGGCCCAGGGTTTGTGGACTTTTTTTCTTCGGATCGAGGTTTGCTCTGATACCAGTTTGTAAGACCACTTTTTTTTCTTTTTGAAAACCCGGGTCTTATGCCCAGAACCGCCGCTTTGTGGTGACACCATCACTCGAGAAGTTCAAGTCCACATGTAGGAGGTCTATTTTCAAAATGCGCGACACTAGGCAGAACAATTTGCATAGTTCCGCCCGGGTTCCACCTCTTTTGAAAATAGACGTCCTATATGACATTTTTAGGAAAAGTGTTCACCATGAAAGTTGTAGATCTCGACGAGATCTACAATTTTCATGTTGAACATGTTTCCTAAAAATGCCATATAGGAGGTCTATTTTTAAAAGGCGCGACACTGGGCAGAACAATTTGCATAGTTCCTCTCGGGTTCCGCCTCTTTTGAAAATAGACGTCCTATATGACATTTTTAGGAAAAGTTTTCGACATCAAAGTTGTAGATCTCGACGAGATCTACAACTTTCATGTTGAACACTTTTCCTAGAAATGCAATATATGAGTTCTATTTTCTAAATGCGCGGCACCGGGCAGAACAATTTCGAATCGCATAGTTTAGATAATATACGCAGAATACGCGCCTTTTGAAAATAGACGTCCTATATGACATTTTTAAGAAAAGTTTTCAACATCAAAGTTGTAGATCTCGACGAGATCTACAACTTTCATGTTGAACACTTTTCCTAGAAATGCAATATATGAGGTCTATTTTCTAAAGGCGCGGCACCGGGCAGAACAATTGCGAATCGCATAGTTTAGGTAATATACGCAGAACACGCGCCTTTTGAAAATAGACATCCTATATGACATTTTTAGGAAAAGGGTTCAACATCAAACTTGTAGATCTCGACGAGATCTACAACTTTCATGTTGAACACTTTTCCTAAAAATATAATATAGGAGGTCTATTTTCTAAAGGCGCGGCACCGGCAGAACAATTGCGAATCACATAGTTTAGGTAATATACGCAGAACACGCGCCTTTTGAAAATAGACATTCTATATGACATTTTTAAGAAAAGTGTTCAACATCAAAGTTGTAGATCTCGACGAGATCTACAACTTTCATGTTGAACACTTTTCCTAAAAATACAATATAGGAGGTCTATTTTCTAAAAGCGCGGCACCGGACAGAACAATTGCGAATCGCAGAGTTTAGGTAATATACGCAGAACACGCGCCTTTTGAAAATAGACCTCCTATATGGCATTTTTAGGAAAAGTGTTCAAATGAAAGTTGTAGATCTCGTCGAGATCTACAACTTTCATGTCGAACACTTTTCCTAAAAATGTCATATACGAGGTTTATTTTAAAAGGCGCGACACTGGGCAGAACAATTTGAATAGTTCCGCCCGGGTTCCGCCTCTTTTGAAAATAGACGTCCTATATGACATTTTTAGGAAAAGTGTTCAACATGAAAGTTGTAGATCTCGACGAGATCTACAAGTTTCATGTTGAACACCTTTCCTAAAAATGTCATATAGGAGGTCTAATTTCAAAAGGCGCGACACTGGGCAGAACAATTTGCAGAGTTCCGCCCGGGTTCCGCCTCTTTTGAAAATAGACGTCCTATATGACATTTTTAAGAAAAGTTTTCAACATCAAAGTTGTAGATCTCGACGAGATCTACAACTTTCATGTTGAACACTTTTCCTAGAAATGCAATTTATGAGGCCTATTTTCTAAAGGCGCGGCACCGGGCAGAACAATTGCGAATCGCATAGTTTATGTAATATACGCAGAACACGCGCCTTTTGAAAATAGACGTCATATATGACATTTTTAGGAAAGTGTTCAACATCAAAGTTGTAGATCTCGACGAGATCTACAACTTTAATGTTGAACACTTTTCCTGAAAATACAATATAGGAGGTCTATTTTCTAAAGGCGCGGCACCGGGCAGAACAATTGCGAATGGCATAGTTTAGGTAACATACGCAGAACACGCGCCTTTTGAAAATAGACATCCTATATGACATTTGTAAGAAAAGTGTTCAACATCAAAGTTGTATATCTCGACGAGATCTACAACTTTCATGTTGAACACTTTCCCTAAAAATTCAATATAGGAGGTCTATTTTCTAAAAGCGCGGCACCCGGCAGAACAATTGCGAATCACAGAGTTTAGGTAATATACGCAGAACACGCGCCTTTTGAAAATAGACCTCCTATATGGCATTTTTAGGAAAAGTGTTCAACATAAAAGTTGTAGATCTCGTCGAGATCTACAACTTTCATGTTGAACACTTTTCCTAAAAATGTCATATAGGAGGTCTATTTTTAAAAGGCACGACACTGGGCAGAACAATTTGCATAGTTCCGCCCGGGTTCCGCCTCTTTTGAAAATAGACGTCCTATATGACATTTTTAGGAAAAGTGTTCAACATGAGAGTTGTAGATCTCGACGAGATCTACAACTTTCATGTTGAACACTTTTCCTTAAAATGTCATATAGGAGGTCTATTTTCAAAAGGCGCGACACTGGGCCGAACAATTTGCATATTTCCGCCCGGGTTCCGCCTCTTTTGAAAATAGACGTCCTATATGACATTTTTAAGAAAAGTTTTCAACATCAAAATTGTAGATCTCGACGAGATCTACAACTTTCATGTTGAACACTTTTCCTAGAAATGCAATATATGAGGTCTATTTTCTAAAGGCGCGGCACCGGGCAGAACAATTGCGAATCGCATAGTTTAGGTAATATACACAGAACACGCGACTTTTGAAAATAGACATCTTATATGACATTTTTAGGAAAAGTGTTCAACATCAAAGTTGTATATCTCGACGAGATCTACAACTTTCATGTTGAACACTATTCCTAAAAATTCAATATAGGAGGTCTATTTTTAAAAGGCGCGACACTGGGCAGAACAATTTGCATAGTTCCGCCCGGGTTCCGCCTCTTTTGAAAATCGTCGTCCTATATGACATTTTTAGGAAAAGTGTTCAACATGAAAGTTGTAGATCTCGACGAGATCTACAACTTTCATGTTGAACACTTTTCCTAAAAATGTCATATAGGAGGTCTATTTTCAAAAGGCGCGACACTGGGCAGAACAATTTGCATAGTTCCGCCCGGGTTCCACCTCTTTTGAAAATAGACGTCCTATATGACATTTTTAGGAAAAGTGTTCACCATGAAAGTTGTAGATCTCGACGAGATCTACAATTTTCATGTTGAACATGTTTCCTAAAAATGCCATATAGGAGGTCTATTTTAAAAGGCGCGACACTGGGCAGAACAATTTGCATAGTTCCTCTCGGGTTCCGCCTCTTTTGAACACAAAAGAAGTAAGCATAAACAAACTTACAGAAGTTCAAGTCCACATCACATAGAAAATAAAACCATCAAAAGAGATGTCCACATACAGTAACTGAATAAAAGATAACAGTAATAATAAAGGGCTTTTGCCCAATACATCAATTCCTCACTACAATTTCACTCGCGGAAGCATAATTTACTAAAACTAATAGAACACTCATGGATCCTATCATCGGTGCTCCCGTGCTAGATCGTCCCGCCTCCATATGCACCGGCCTCTGGTGCTGAAGTGTCTCCTCGGTCCCCTAAAATGATAAGGTCCACCGACCATTAGTCCAAAGACTAAGCCAATCCCGCACCCCTCCCCCGGTGACTCCTAGGCACCGCGCGGGAAGGATGAAGCGGAGGACATCAAGGGGTATAATCAAAAGCAGATGACAATGAATCTAACAACGGAAGGGTCTATTGCTATACAATATATAGTACACTGAGTAAAGCAGTAGGAGGTAAAACAGTAACAAGTAAGCAATAGTAATAAGTAAAGCAATAATAAAGAAGGGCAATAAGGAAAAAACAATAATAAGAACAAGTAACCTTGGTTTAAAGGAATGCCCATACAAACCTATAGACCAAATGGTCGTTTAGCAGGGCCTATCGTATAAAAAGTCCCATAACCAATTTATACGATAGGGGTAAGGGTTGAAATGCAATGTTTATGTTATGTCATGCAAGTGCAACTCACACACTTTGACTTTATGCGCACAGACCTTTAGTTCCTCCTTTTTGGAGCTAGCAAAACTCCTAGGATACTCCCGTAGTGGCAAACAGAAGCGGTGGGTTGGGCCTCACCGACCTCTAGGTTGGTATCTACAATACCTAACCTAGACCTATCGTACGCCTCAACGCTAAGAACACAACATCGGAGCTCCTGCGTACTCTTGCTGGCCAGTCCACCAGACTTTTCTTGGTATAGTGCTATCCACACTTACCGAGCCAAAGTATCGACGTCGGTGCGACGACCGTCAGCACTAAAGACCCATCATCTTTATGCACATACAGTTACGATTACCATCTATCTTCGAGCCACAAGCTCCCCGGGCTAACCCGCCCGTCACCATAACCATCCGAGCCACCGGCTCGCCGGACCAACCCGTCTGCACCAACAAGCATTACTGAGTCACAAGCTCACCAGACTAACTAGTCCGCTGCTACAACCACTGAGCTTACCGCTCGCAAGTACAAACCTAACTAACCTCCCGTAACCATGGAGTGTGGGTGTGTGCATTATTAAGTTAATCTTGCACCGCTATTTATTCCTGCACTTTAGAGTTAACCATAGACTTCCCGAGGACTACCCCTGTGAGGGGCTTGCTACGGTACTAGGAACTATAATGGGATGACACCCCAAGGCTCCATTTCCAAGGCACCTAATGTTATTAGTGAATTCACATGAGTGTGCCCTTCTTATCGTTACACTGGGATTACCCCTAAACATTTTATGACTTCCTAAGGGAAAGGCGATTTATCGTCAATCCTTAGCACTACCTTGCCAATCACCTGGCATATTCAACACACCAACTCCAATTGGTGATCTCCAGTCTCCTCAACCAGACAAGGTACATCCTCTACCTTCCATTCCCGCCTAGTGGACTACTAGTTAACCTAACTCTACAGTTTCCACTATACACAGACCAAAATGAACTACATGAGTTGCATAAGTGGAGGTACTCCAAATAATCATCCACATGACTCAAGATTATTATTGGAAGACTACCATGATGTTATAAGACTAAATCCAGAGAATCATATTTTTCCTTATTTAATTGACATGTATTATAATTTTCCTCAACACTGACCCAATATGAAATTGAACATGAAGTATAAAATAATCTTATGATATGACCTCCACAAAATTATGGAAAATCTATGCTATCAAAATAATAGCAAATACCTAATACCACAATTTTACAGTAAATTATTGGCCTCAAATTATAACATTAAGTAATTATCCAAAACTGAAAATTAAAGAAGGAACTACCAAAAAAACTTGTCCAAAAATTATGGTACAATTACCAGACCTTTATATTGATCAGAAAGTCTACTGACTAAATTTCAGAATTTATGAGAACAAATTAGTCACATAAATAAATATTCCAAGTAAACTCATACTAGGGAAAATTGTGAAGTAACCTACTGATAAATAATTCCAAAAATTATACAAAATTTCACAGAGCTTTCTAATGCCCTAAAATGTCTTACCACCAAGTCTCACAATTTTCCAGAGATTATTTGGCCCTCATTTATTTATCATAATCCTAAGATAAAATAAATGACTTGTGAATGAAGTACTAATTAAATCAATTCAAAAATTACAAAAAAATTACCAGAGGTCTATATCATGATTTTATGTAATCTACTAAACTTTCAACAATATCAAAGATAATTTGAGCATGTAAATTTCTTTTATAAGAAGGTTCCCTAAAAAGGTTATAACCTAAATCAGATGGGATAAGTGTTCCTAAAATTCTTATAAAATTTCCTAGGGCATATTTACACCCTATAAACCTATCTACCAAGTTTCATGACCATTGAAGGACATATGCCCATATGTCCTTCGCAAGGCTCAAAGTACAACCCTGGGGGTAGAACTAGGGTCTTAGGGTATATCAACCCTAGTTCACCGCAAATCACTCATGGGGGTGTTTTATGTGACCCTAAACCAGTGGCCAAAGTTTCACATTATCTTGATGAGATTTGACCAACTAATTCCATCATGTGAATTTTGGTCTAGTTTGACCAAACTTGGGTTAACTAATTACCCAACCAAATCAGTCCCAATTGGCATGAAATTTTTACCAAGGTTAAAAAATAACCCTAAGAGGCACCCACCAAAATTTGGAGGGGATGTCATTAGACTCTATAATTAATTAATATATGGATTATTAAAGTTTTACAAAAACCTTTGAAAAATGTTCTCCAAAAATTCCCATCTTTGGGTATGTTAAGGGTGTAGGTACAAATAACATATGTTTCCATTTTCAAGTCGATATCATTTCCCAATCAAAAGTTATTCAAGAAATAGTGGATGTCCTACCCTAGGGACCAGTCCCACCAAAATGGCCCTACAGGGAGCTACAATGCTCCTTTTGGGTTGAAACAAATTTTAAATTAAAGTACACACCAAGGGATACAACTTTGGTGTTGGCCACTTTTTCATCAGAGGGGCCTAAGTAGTTTCTACAATTTATTCAAAATACTGCATAATATGTGACAGAAATGAAATAATCATATAATCATTTAATGCATTACACAACACAGATCTTGGCGCAAAATCGATGGCATCGGGTCATCTTCTCCAGTGAGCAAACGACCTCGATCGCCCGCGCCTGGGCCATCTTCCACCCCATTTTTCCAGCCACTTGAGCGCCGCCCTGGCCGGCCAATGCCACCACCACCTCCGTTGAGGTGGTGGCCGAAGATTAGGGGTGGTTGGCTGGCCGGAGTTGGTTGGAATGAGGAGTTCTAGCGGGGGAAAGAGGGCTCGAAACAAGCCCTTTTGGAAGCTTGATTCGAGCCTGATTTGGCTCGAATCAAGCCCCAAACCAGATGAGGATCTAGCACTAGGGGAGGGAGGGAGGACCAGACATGTATGATGGCCTGGTGTCGCAAATTCCGGCGGGTTGCCATGGTCGGAGCTTGAGCTTTTGGTGCCATGTCGATCTCGGCCTCCACTGCACAATTCCCTCTAGAAGAAGGGGGGTTTCACTCCCCTGAAGGTGTTAAAGAGTTCAATTGGAGGCAAGAGGGGGGTTTCACTTGGTGGCCATTAATGGCCCTTGATGAAGGATTTCAGTTTCATCTAGGGGAGATGAATTGGGCATCAATGTGGTCGGGAGAAGGCTGGAAACTCCTCCTCTCCACAAGAGGAGATGAATGGTGCCATTAATGGGGGATATTGAAGGTTTCTTCTTCCTCCCCATTAATCCTCCTCTTTCTCTCTTTCCCATTTTGGGCTTTCTCTCTCCTGACCAATTTTTTTGAAATTGAATGGCCAACTCAGTAGCACCCGACCCCATTAGGTGGTGGAGCACCTCAATTGGGTCTAGCCCAAGTGGATTGGGCTTGATTAAGTCAAAATAGGTCAATTTGACCTAAATTTGAGGTAGAGTTGACTTTAGTCAATTTGACCATTTGGGTTAACCCCAATGGGTGGTTGGTCACCCATTGGCCTCCCTTAAGGGTTAGGAAGGTCTAGTTAGGGTCAAATTGGCAAGGTGAGGGTCAATTGACCTTTAATATGCCACTTTGACCAAACTAGAGCTAGGGTTGACTTTGCTAAAATTGGCCAAATTGGAGGTCCCATGATGGGGTGTTTTGGTCCATTGGGTCCCTAGTATCCTTATAAGGGTAGGGGCAAGTTCAATTTGTCATGGTGGAGTCCAATTGACCCTAATTAGGCTACTTTGACCAATTTAGGGTTAGGGTTGACTTTGGTCAATTTGGCCTCTTTGGTTGACCCCAATGGGTCCTTGGTGCTCTAAGGGGACCCCTAATGGGTTAGGGATGTTATGGTGGGGTCAAAGGATCAAGGTGAGGCCCTAAAGTTCAACCCTAGGCTTGTTAACTAGAAATTGTTATTTGCAAACCATTGTGGTTTTCTCCTTCTTGCCTATGTTCACATGGTCTTAAATGCTTCTTATGGTTTTTTCATGACTTGTTCATGACAAAACCAACTTAGGGGTCTAGTTGTTTGGGTGATGTTACAATTGATGTCACATTCATCAATCATGTTCTCTATGTTGAGTACTAAGAAAAGGTAGCCTATGATGCAACCTTATATGAAGTAGAGTATTACCCACGAATCCACCACGACACCATATTCTGACACCATATATATTAACAGATCCATATGGTGCCATATTATAACTCACTTGAAAGTTATTATTGTATGTAAACTCAATAATGAATAGATGGTCCTCTAATATCTTTCCAAAATTGATTGCACACATTCTAAGCATATACTTCATTATACGGTTACCTCTCTCCATCTGACCGTTGGTTTGCAGATGAAACGTCACACTACATTTGAGCTTTGTCCTTAAATTCTTCTGAACAAACCCCCGGTCCTTGGAAATAAAACAAATATCTCTATCACTGATGATACACTTTTGAATCCCATGCAACTGAACAATGTTGCGTGTATAAAGATCTACCAATATTTCCACATCACCATCCTTCCTAATTGGGATGAAGTGAGCAACCATTGTCAGGTGATTCTCAATCACCCAAATTGCATCGTTCCACTTATGGGATCTCAGCAAACCATGCACAAAATCCATAAATATATCATCGAACTTCAAATCGGAGATAGGAAGAGGTTGTAGTACACAACTGGGACTTTGGAATTCTGCGTTCACCAAGGCACAAATCTAAAATCATCTCACATGCATCGCCACATCCCTCTTCATGCTAGGCTATCAAAAGGAATTCTTCAAATCCATATACATCATCGCACTGTAACACCTCCCCTGCAATAATTATATAATATTAAAAGATGATACAAGAAGCTTTCCCAATAACAACTAGATCACACACATTGGAAACATACTAAACAAGCACAGAAGTTGTCCACATCTACATAGGAGAGGTCTGTCTTTTTTGCCTTACAACATAACAGTTCAAGTCATCAATACATCACATCAAAAAGAGTAGCAAAGCTCCTACGCTACCTCAGTATGAAAGCCGAAATAAAACAAAAGAGAAAAGTAATGTAGTAAAATAGGAGGAGGTACACTTCATGAAACTTAGGCCTTTTTGGCCGGCGAGCTTGTTCCAACTTGCGATCATTGCCCTGAAACTACGTAACAACACCCCTCCTCCTAGCTGTCCTAGCGGACCCCAGGGAACTACATCACCCAGCAAGTCAGCACTTCATACGCAAATGTAATCAAGCATATAAACAACATAGAAAGCCAATAGTTTATGTGTCATGGGCATCAAACACATTTCTACATTGAGCAAGAAGTAAATGGGCCTATCAATGCAACAAGTATGCAATCCGTGTTTCACCCAAGGCACCCTATCACGTGTATGATTCTAACACATCATCACACATCGTCACGATCACAACAACACAGGTACTCTCATTTCCATACTGACATACCAATCGATTTTGAGAACTCTTGCTTAGACCCCTCCCGCATATGGATCACAGCACCATCGGGCTTGTCCATAAGCACAATCGTCTCGTCAATTTCACATAAGTCAACACAACCAATTCTAATAACTCTTGCTTAGACCCCACCTGCATATGGATCATAACACCATCGGTCTTGTCCATAAGCACAAATGTTCTCTTCAGTTTCACACATAAGGGGACTTTTCTTGCCATGACACCATCCACATGTGAACTATAACATCACGGGGCTAGCCAGGCGACCATAAAGACATAGCCATGCCTTACCAACCAAGTGGACACCACAATCCACCCAACCATTCACCACACACATTTTATGACCTAAATCATCATTCGTTATCACACAAAAATTAAGGCATCACAATGACATTTTCTCCATAATGGCATTTCTAGCGCAATCCCTAAATGCGCGCCAAGCAACATCACCGAATAGGACCACCAACCACGATTTCAGCTTCACACACTATGCCTAATCTGCTAACAGAATGGATCTCTAATGCAAATATGTCGGGGATGGACTCAATCAACTTGGTGGTTCTTCTTGAACCAAGGAAACCAAAATCCCTTTCATTTAAGAGATCCAATGCCAACATTTCTGAAAAAGAAGGCATAAAAAAGAGATGTCATGCACGCAGCCTAAGACCGGGAAGAAAGATGTTATTACCATTTTGGATATCTTCCTCGCTATAGAAAACTTGAATAACAAGGATAAAAACGCGAGCCTTCAAGTCCTCTCCGCATTACCACTCTCGGATCCCCGAACAGAGCTTCGAAGCTCCTAAAATGGAGAAAACTAGGTTATCTTCCTCCTCTGCTTTTTCTCGCTAACCCTAGTCATAAATCAATGATGAAGATAGATACTGGTCAAGGAAAAGGGTTCTGCCTTATTTAGGGTTCACAAGTGAATAGATATGTCCCTTGGATCAAGTCCCAAAGAAATCGGGCAGTCAGAAAATAGCTGTTCACGGATCTGGTTCCGTCAACTACCGCTCGACAGCAAAAAAGCTACCGTGTCGCTCTAGGTCTAGCACTAGAACTTTCTCGGCCCCATGTCAGCTTGAGCAGCACGCTTCTCGATGATAATGCACTCATCTAGCTAATACACCTACCTCCAGTGGTATCGCTACCGCTCGACGCTACCACTCAGCGCTACCGCTCGATGACATACTTCATGTCGACATGCTTCTGCACAACATATCCCATGCCATCTAGACTAAGGAACCACACTACAGCACGATGGTATCGATAACACTTAGTGTTATCTTCTTGATGACAAACCGATCTTCGACACTACTTGACGACAAGGGCATATCGTCTTAACAGCTACTGCGCGGCGGTAGCTATTACCGCGTTATAGTATCTCTAGTCGACACTATCTCGACGACAAGCCTCTCTCGATGACATAATCTATGTCATCTGGAAATGGCAAATGTTACCGCCAGCAGTAACGCCTACCGCGCGTGTTAGCTTCCTGCCACCACTGAGTAAATCAACTTAAAATCGATCTCGGTAAGTGAGAGTGTTCTCGTGAGATCAAAATAAACTCAACGACACAAATCATGCTGATGAGTACTTTTTGTACTCATCTTTTAGTATAATTTTAATATAGTTTTAATATGAAATTATTTAATTTATATGTATTTTCTTATTTAATATGTTCCGTTTTAATTTTATAAACTAACTTAAGCCTTTTCTGTGTTTTCAGGATTTCTGGGCATTTTGAGCAAAATTGTCAAGTACTCGCCCAAGGCGACGGGCGTGACCAAGGGTGTGTGATGAGTAATTTATTTACTCATCTTTTAGCTTAGTTTATTATTTTTTTAATATGAAATTATTTTATTTATCTAAATTATATCATAAAAATCTTTCCTATTTTAATTTCATAAGCTAACTTAAGTTTATTTTGTGTTTTTCAGGTTTTCTGGACATTTGGAGCAAAAAGTACCTTTACACGCCCCAGGTCACGGGCATGACCAATGGGCGTGTAACCTGCGTGGTGTTCCAGACCTGCTTCTGCCACCTCGGAGTCATTCCGTGAAGAATTCGCCAAGTACATGCCCCAAGTCACGGGCGTGACCAAGGGCGTGACCCCTGGCTGCTGCGTTCGACGAAAATTCAGGAGATCGACGAACATGCGAGAGTTCGACGAATGTTCAAAATTACACGCCCCAGGTCACGGGCGTGACCAAGGGCGTGACCCAATGTCACGGCCGCGACCCGCTGAGACGAATCAGAACCGCTGAGATCAAGCCTGCCACGTCAATTAAAATTACACGCCCCAGGTCACGGGCGTGACATCCAGTACACGGGCGTGACTCATCCAGTGCCATTTCCCGCCGAAGTTTCCCGCCAGCTGCAAGATTTCAAGATTACACGGGGCGTGACATGGCTGAAATGCTCGCATTTACTCCAGAAGGCGCCCTCTCCGTTGCTTGCTTCGATCACGCCCCTTACACGCCCTTGGTCACGGGCGTGACCAAGGGCGTGTAACCCAAAATTTTCAGCTATAAAAAGGCAGCTCTTCCAAATGATCAGAACACCTTGTATTGGACTCCAAGACTCCATTTTCTTGCTTATTTCCGTGTTTTTAAGTACTCTAGCTTACTTTTTCTTGCACTTGTAATTTCTCTTTCAATAGTTGTAATTGTTGGATCGGTCGGCGCCCTTAGAGGGGGGTGAATAAGGGTTTTAAAAAATTTAGATTTTATTTAGAAAAACTTTGTAATATTGCAATATTTGAAACAATGAGAAATCAAGTAAAACAATAATGAAGAGACATGCTTTATTAATATCAAATAATGTTTTACAAAACTTGATTTCTTTGACGCTAGAAATCGGAGGCGAAAAATAAAAATTCTTTTTTGTTTTCTATACCGACTCGTATCCCCACGAATCGGTTGGCTTTAGCCGATCTCTCCCCAGATACGGCCTCAAGCCGCTCTAGCCAATCTATCCCCAGAAAGGCCTCGAGCACCCCCTAGACCTAGCCTAGATCTAGTCGCCAACACGAGGCGAATTTCAGCCCTAAGTCCTACCCCAGACCTAGTCGCCAACACAAGGCGATTTCACTACCGTTTACAGAAAATATATGAAATGAAAAGACAATAATATAAAAACTCCCTCTATGTGGATCTCTTGGAGAAGTGGACGAAGGCCCGCAGAGTATGATCGTAGTCGATGCGGCCTTTCGTCACGATGATGACGCGTGTTGAAATCTTCTCCACGGATCTTCTTAAGGCTTTATGGAATTGTGGGAGTATCGCTCTGAATCTTCCTCTCTCTGCTGTGGCACGAAGCTCTGGAGTTTGGGATTGGAGGAGAATCAAGAATTCGGAGCCAAAGTATCCATTTTATAGCCTTAGCGCTACCGCCGGCTCTAGCGCTACCGCCGGCGCTAGCCCGGATTAGGAAACATTTTGCGCAGCAGGATCTTCAATCCGTGGCAACATATTGCTCCATGCCTCTTGTGCGCCAAGCTACCGCCAGTGCTAGTAGCTACCGCCGGCGCTATCCCTGATTATGAAACTTCTTGCGCGGCAGGATCTTCGATCCGAGGCAACAATTCCAGCAAGCCTTCTGTGCATCGAGCTAGCGCCGGCGCTATCCACTATCGCCTACGCTAGTGATCAGTTTGGAGTTGATGGCATAATTTTGGGGGCAACCACCATAGTAAACCTTGAGTCATTTTGACCTGTTATCCTGCACACTTAGATCACACAAGATTAAATAGACACATAGGATTTGTTATTCTCAAACCTAGGAGATGCGGAAGACCGTTTTCCAACAAACTCCCCTTTTTGATAATAACAAATCCATTAATGATAAATCAGAGCATTAATCTAAATAAGCATGAAGAAACATATTGTGTGTGTGTGACAAGGATGACTCAGGATAAATAATGATTATAGCATTTTTGTGTTGCTCCCCCTAAATACCTAAATACATGCTCCCCCTAAGTGAATGCTCTCCCTATGTGAATGCTCCCCTAATATGTATGCTATCAACATAATCAATCATGTTGGGTTTTTATTTTGATAGCGGATTATATTTTTATCATGTTAGTTCTCCCCCTTTTGCATTTATCATTGTTAGTTCTCCCCCTTTGTTATTAGCAAAAGTGGGTGGGGAAACAAAGCACTAAAAAATGTGTAAATAAAAGAGAAGGCATGATCGAGCTTTGTAAGTAATGATAAGGAGTTTTAGACTTGTGTTTCATTGAAAATGATCAGAGTTATGACTTATTTTATCTCTTTTGTTTGTAGTTCTCCCCCTTTTATAAATCAGAGTTAGCAAAAAATAATGATTCACCTTTAAATTAGAGTTTTAAGCCAAAAAAAATCATGATTTCCCAATAACCAATCTACCCAGGACAATATGTCAACACCCTAGCCCCGTACTAAGTGACGGATGGGCATGAGGAGCTGGCAAATATGCCGTAAGGTTGGGGTAATTAATCCATATGCAAACACTAGACAAAAACATAACCTAGCACTCTTTCCCCCCAGTGCCTCGCAAGGCCCCACTGGAACCCTCCCCGGTTAAGGACAAGACATGACTAGAGATAAGGTTATCTAATGTCTACAACCCTACGCCCCCGCTATGGTGAGAAATGAAGTCATGGATAACAATTATCGGAAACATTAAGCATTTAAATCTAATGGGAAATATCATACCATATGGGTTTATATTTTTATTTAATTTTTGAAATAAACTCACATAGCTATATTGAAATTCATGAATGAATGAGAGTTTGAGTATTGCGGAAGATTTCGAAAAGAAACATCATAATACTAAATAAGAGTTTAAGTTAACAAAAAAGAGATGTTTTTATAAGCAATATTTCACTGTTGGAGGAGTGCTTAGAATAGAAATAGATCAGAGTTATAAGCAAAAAAAAATTCAACCAATATAAAGTTTACCAAGCAAGTCTACCACTTGTTGCAAGAAAGGAATTTGAATATTCAAGTGATGATGCATTCAAAATGAAAGACTTTAAATAAGCATGAAAGCGCAAGGTAAAACAATTATATGGTGATGATGCTCACAAGATGAAAGATTTTAAATAAGTTTTAAAGTGCAAGGTAAAACAATTATATGGTTGTGATGCGGAAGACTTATAGAAGTACAAAAAAAACATCTTATGGTAATCAATGATGGTTCATAAAAAGATATATGAGTTCAATTTAAAAAAAATGTTTTTGTAAACCATTTTGCTTTAAATTTTTGTTTTGACAATACAGTAACCAAGCATGAAATAATCTTATCAAAAAGAGATTACTACAATGTTACTTTAATTCACAATTTCAAAACATACCAAACATTGTAGAAAGCATGCTAGGTTATCTAGTGCATTTCATAAATAAAGAGTAGTATAGAATTAGCATTAGGATCCAATACTCATGAGAAGAAGTGTTATGGAAGATAATGATGTGCATAAAAGTGTATTTTGAATAGAGTAAACGA